>JAAVUA010000151.1:0-10228 GCA_014898875.1 Fusarium miscanthi
GGGGGGGGGGAGAGGGGGAGAGGGCGTTCGAATTCAAGACGTGAAAGCTGTCAGGAGAAGTGGCGCAGTGCTGTGGCGCAGTGCTGTGGCGGTTTTTCTTATGAACCGGTCAGGTGATCAAGCATGTGACCGCGACAGGAAGGGGGTTGAGCATCTTGACTCTCACTGCTCGATAGATGGATAAATTCAGTGACCACTGGTCGACCGTTCCTGCAGCCTTCTCGTCCTAGTTATCAACGTACATAACCGCTCACGCCAACGGTTTGGCACGGACCCAAAATAGATCTTGGTGGCAACCATCTTCCATTTCGAGGGAATAATGCTTGTCTCTGATTGGCCCCTTTCTTGTCTAAGCGCTCGAGGCAACACGCTCAACTCTTGTAGTTAGAGGTTCGGCCAATCCTAGCCCAGCATTCGATGTCAATCTCTCACACAACACCAACCAGCGCGCCTATGCTCCAACCCTTGCATAGGCGCTTCCAACTCATCACCCTGATCGGCTTCGTGTAATTGGCCTCTTCAGTGTTATTGTGATGGCGTTCGTCGCTCAAGGTTAACGGATCTTGTTAAGCTGTGATCAACCTCGTATATCTATGTTGCAAATCCCCATGATCTAATTCAATATCAATTCAAAGCTCTTTCGTATTTACGTCTGGTTCCTCGTACTTTTCCTTTTCTTCTTTCCCGTATTCTTTCCTTTTCTCTCCAGCCGGTCTTGGGTTTTGAAATTTCCATTAGCCTTGTTCCTCGTGATCCCTCTCTGGTCACTCACTATATTCTCGGTCTATATCCCCCAGGATGGAATCCTCCACCAGAAACATGTCCATCGGTACCAAGACAGAGATCTCAGCGTCCAACTTCGAAGCAGATGTTGAGTCGGTTCGAACCGAACCCAGCTTTCGTATCTATCGCTTGATCTGCAGCGCTAGACTGGGCCTCACAGTCCTCAGCATCGCAGCTGGCTTGACAGCCCTTGGTGTTTCGGCGGATGCCCTCGCTGTGTTCCATGCTACCTACGTCCCGGAAGATTGGCTACTTCAACTATGGCCTGGCAACTTCGATGTGCGCCCTACCGTAGCTCTGGTAGTCGGTAGTGCCCTGGTTGTTGTAGCCAATCTTGTTTCGTTGATCGCCAGCAAGCTTCCGACTGTAAGGCGACCCCCAGTCTCTTGCTGCGATGTTTGCTTTTTGGTTCTAAAACTAACGGCTATGATGCAAATAAGGCCCGCAGAAACGCTGCAGTCAAGGCAGCAATCACATTTGTGCCCCCTGCTATTGCCCTGATCGCCGCCATCATCGCCATGTCCTTCTTCTACGGTGTGAATGCCTCAACCACTAACGATTCACTTCAGAGCTGGACATGTCGCTGGAAGGACGTGACCATGAACGTGCAGCCTCACTTTGGCACACTCTGCAAACAGAGCCGGGCCGGTGTAGCGCTCTCTGTCATGCTAGTTCCCGTCGAAGCTATAATTCTGGGGTTGGCGGCGTATCAGTTCACCCTAGAGAAACGCTTCGACTTGGGCGCTCGTGGACCAGGCCGTAAAGCGGGAAGCCCGGCCCTGTCTTGAAATTGGGATCGAGATTGGGAGATTGGAGCCAATATGCGAGAGTCCCACGGCCTTGGGCCTGGATTCAGATCACTGAGATATCTGGTCTGATCGCCAGATACCAGTCGAGTTGAATCGATGGAATTGTCAGAGGATCGGAATTAGTTGTGGGGTGTCATAATCAGCCCAGGGGGGGCTGAGACCATTGGAGCCCATCAAGCATGGGTTCATTATTCATTGTCTCTTCTGTTTTTTCTTCTGAGGATTTGGAACTGGAACTGGAGCTGGGGCTGAAAACAAAGCTCGATGTGGTTTCGATTGCGATAGATCATATTTGGAATATTAATCAACCCTCTTTTCTCTTTTCTTTTTACGCGCCGAGACAAATGCCAGGACCAGAACCAACAGCTCGGCCATGCCTAGCGCGCGTATAGTCTGTGAACCAGTCCAGGTCAGTCCAGATCTGGTAGATAATCTGGTAGACATTCCGACAGTTTGGAAGCCCCTGATGCCTCGCTGTGATCAGCAGAAACTCTATCTTATGTGTTCCGCCTCCTCGGTGCTGTCAGAAATGATAAGACGTAGGGGCTAGAGGGGCAATTGTTTGCAATACAATGGGGTATAACGCATTATCCAGAGTGGCTGCAGCCCATCATTAGGAATAATACGAGTGATCTTCATCAGTCACGGGACAAACGAAAACATAACATACCCAGCCATCTGTCGCACCTAATAAACGCCCATGCTTCTTCGTGAGGACCACACATCTCCAGGGTAGCCGAGCACCCGAATGCTACAGTAACATGAGAATTCCTTCACACAATCGATCACTTGTCCGTACCCGTAACACTCAACAAGAAGGCATGAATCGGAGGATGAAATAACGAGCATTGACAGGCCATTTCTCGCCACGAGACATCCCAGTCAGGTGCTGGTTTTCGTCAGCATTATCCCAGAAGGTAAGGCCGCAATGCATCCTCGCCTTGACTGTGTTATCAGTCCCCGATCGTCAATGTTCTACACCGGGCGGATTCGATCTCTATGCCCACCGGACCTCGCCTGAGCCAGGAGGACGTGTGAATGACAGTCAACCAACTGTCTTTGTTGAACCCACAACTGTGTATACAGTGATTGCGTGACACGGGTTTCACTTATGGAAGAACAGAGTGGGAAATGTAGGGAAACCTGCAGTCCTTGTAACACCGGCTACGGCACAAGGGCGCCTCGCCTTATTTTGTCCTGTATTCAACCTTGATTTATCTTCTTCACGTTGAATTACTATAGAGTGGTCTCTGTGCTGACCTGCTGTAAGCCTCCTGCGTATTTGTCTACGGAACGTGATACAAATTGTGCTCATAACTATATACGCCTGTTTCTTTGCCTTGATATTTGAGTTATCTTGATACAAACGGCACATTATCACAGAGTATGGGCGCACAAAGATCTTGCATGTAACAGATAACCAAGCCACCTCAGAGTAGTCAATGGGCTTTCACGCGCTCGTAACTTTCCTTTTACATCACCGTGATCCCGACTCTGCAAGCTTCTGTTGTCATCATGCATCTATCATCAGTAATGGCTTTACCTTATATCCCAAGTCGTACCTCTACGAAGCCTCCGAATTCGAAACCACGGCAAAATCAAGAAATCCCTGCCTCATCTCCAGCTCCAGCTCCAAGATTACTCCCGGGAGAGCGAAGAGTCAAGCCCCGCCTTAGCAAGCCAAGTCTTGATCCTGTTCTGGAGAGTGATCAACGGCTCTCAAGAGACGTAGAGCAGATTGTCTCTGGGGATGCTGCTAAAGTGACGAGAAAGCATTCATTACCGATACTCACCAGAAAACGAAGTGACTTCTTCGAGGAAGCATTTGGATCCAAGCATGCGCCAGACCCCGGTGATCGAATACGGAATGAGTCTTCTGTGCTAGTGGAAATCAAGACCAACGTCATTGCAAGTTGGGGCGCTGCATGAGACCAGAGAATATGTCACTAACATTCAGTTATGTACCTAGATTGAAGACGAATCCACCTTCATCACTGAGCTATCCGAGTACCTATCTTTGCGGTATAATCGCCCGGCATCTTCCATCGTAATAACAGTCCAACATGGGATATGCATTCAGTTTGGTAGCGGTTCTGATCCTTGCTATACCATGACAATCGAGGCTCTCGCTCGAGACGTCCAGGCGACGACAAACAAACGCAACATTGCTCTCTTTCAGAGACACATGGAGCAGGCCCTGAGGATTCCTCCATCTAAGGGGTTCTTGAGATTCGTTCCCTTCGCTGAAGACTGCGCTGGGTGGAAAGGTAACACACTCGCTGGGCATATTGCAAAGGCAATGGAAGAGGCAGACGCGATGACGGAACGCCGAGGTTCGACCAGAGCTCCGAGGAGAAGACCCAGTAAGGTGAGTCTCTTACATTTCTATGCTGAAGAACTGGTTTTGATCAACACGAGTAGGCATTTCGAGAAATAAGGAGTAAGATGACTGCATCGGAGAGCGCATCTGCATTAAATCCTAACACATCGAATGGACTATTGCGTAATGACCCGGAAACTCCTGGAAAGGCTGCGAAAAGCGAGGCCGAGGCCGAGAAAGACAACACAAAGACGATAAAGCGAAGGAAGAGTTTTATACATACCCTGTTTCCTAGGTCAGCGAGTCGACTAGCGGAATGAGAGACAATGAATACGGAAATTCCTATCAGCTAGGTAGGTAGCCATTGGCAGTGATTAGAAGGTTGAAATATGGATAGAACTCTTTTGTTGGCGAGGAATGATATGAACGGAATTGTGAAGTCAAATGTCGCTCCGGTACAGGGTAGCCAACTGCAGATTGCATGCGCCACAGATAACATGAAGATTCCAAGGAAATATTGGAAGAACAGGGCCTTCTCCCAGTCAAGGAGTGAAGCCAAGTAATAGTACCCAGTTATGAGATAACACATAACGATGCTACCACGAATCACATCTGGACCTGGCCTGGATTACATGAGCTCACATCTGAGTCTGTAAGGATACATCGAGGCCCGATAGAAAACCACCTGAGGTCGTTACAGGAGGTAGGTACATTCGTTTAGTGGATTGCGGGGAGTTTCAGCGCTATCAGCTTCCGCCTGAGCAGCCCACAGCTCCAACCACCTCCAAATGACAATTTCAAGGCCATACACATACAACACCTGGAGACGCATAAATCACCCACCACCTACAGAACGTTCATGACCATAGTTCTCGTCGTAATTGGCCATTTTCCTCCATCGAATCGCATAAACATATACCAATCAAACATTGGAGCAATCACCCTTTCCCGCCGATACGCTCACTGATCAATCACTGGGCATAACAATTGACTTTCTCAGCCTCACAGCCTTGCTCTCAGTCCTACATCTGGACCAACCCAGCCTCGGAAAGTTGACCACTAGGACAGGAGATATCGTGTAGCACAGGATAGCTGGACCTGGGCTCTCTAAGCAATATGGAGGTAAGATACTAGTGCTTGTTGCGCCTGATTTCCCATGCTTTCTTTTTCTCTCGTCTCGACGCTCAAGTGGGCGCTTGACCCCTCGTGTGACCAATGCAACACGATGCAACAAAGCACAGCGCGACACAGCACAGCGCAACAATGCTGTCACCTCCAAGGGCACCTCCCACCCTGTCAGCTCCCGCAATATGTCACCAAGCCCTGGCCTGCATCGAGGTAAAGATTGGTACTCGGTGGTGGCGCTGGCCACAAAAGTACAGCATCAGCGTCCTGGCAGTACTCTGGATGCCCTGATTCGACGGACACTCGCTTGGCTGGGTCGCTGCTGTGTAGAGGAGTCTGTGTCACCTCAAGTGAGAGGATACGCGTCTCTTATACAACGTGAGGCGAGGCTCTATACGAGCCACGCTGGCGTACGAGTCGGGGTTTAAAGACCGCTGAAGCCTCATCACATCCAATCCCGCCAGCTGAAGCCTTCTACGCCTTCAGTTCGCCTGAGAATGCAATGGATGGGATCCTTTTGCTCCGATTCATCAGGTGCTGCCAGTTGGCGGGTATTTCATGTCCCTGTCCGTCAGTGCCCATTACATCAACCACTGATAGCTCGCCATCTTGATTCGACGCAAAGAAAGGGGACGACAAAAGGCGATGAATTCTCAAGACAGTTTTGCTGGAAATCAAGTGACATGAGCAGACCCGATATTCGCTTTCACTCAAACCCAAGAACCCATAGCCCGGCACCCTCAACACCAAACTACCCCCTCTCCATTGCCATAGCACAAGCCCCAGAATGTCACTCAGTCCTCCAATTTACAATCTTGCGCGCTCCTTTGATGAGGCAGATGATACATCTGCCAGCGGAACAAGTCCAGCCCAGCTAAATCTTCAACGTCTTTTCGAACAGTCAATTAGCGGAGCTCCGGCATCTAAAAAGGATACACAAAAACCTGCCGCCCCCGGACCCAATTCTGTTGGCGCAGCTCCTAAGGGGAAGCCGCGTTTATTACTCATGGGTCAACGAAGGTATGATATACGTGGGAGAAAAGAGCAGATATCAGCTAACAGTATGCCACAGGAGCGGAAAGTCATCCATCTCGAGTGTAGTCTTCCACAAGCTACCCCCGAACGAGACTCTATTTCTTGAATCAACGGCTAGAATTCAAAAGGACTCGATGGCGTTAGTTCTAGAAATGCTCTGACCGTGATAGCCATAAACTCATAATTGCATAGGTCATTCATGGATTTCCAAGTCTGGGACTTCCCAGGCCAGATCGACGTCTTTGAGAACCCAGGATTTGATATTGAGGCCATCTTCAGTGAGATTGGAGCCCTCATCTGGGTCATCGACGCCCAGGATGACTACCTCGAAGCCGTCATGCGCCTCAATACCACGATCCTTTTTCTTCAGCGAACATACCCCAACATCAATATCGAGGTCTTCATCCACAAGGTTGACGGCCTCTCAGATGACTACAAGCTCGATATCCAGCGTGACATCACCATCCGTATCCAAGATGAGTTGTCAGACCACGGCTTTGAGAACGCCCCCGTCACCTTCCACCTAACCTCCATTTACAACCATTCTATTTTCGAGGCTTTCAGCAAGGTTATCCAAAAGCTCATTCCTCGCCTGGGAACGCTGGAATCCATGCTTACCAACCTCTGCCGCACGTGCCGGTTCGAAAAAGCATACCTCTTTGATGTGCTTACAAAGATCTATATCGCCACTGACAGCGCAACTGCCGATATGGCGAGCTACGAGATCTGCAGTGACTACATCGATGTCATCATTGATATAACTGAGGTCTATGGTACGTGGCAGCGCAGTGATGAAGGTCGGCGTCGTCTGGAGGGTGAACCTTGGAGCGCGCCTATCGATAAACAGATTGGCTGCAACACTGCAGAAAGCTGTCTTGTCCTACACGACGGAAACAAGCCCATCATGCTGCGTGAGGTGGATCGTTACTTGGCCCTTGTTGCTATTATGAAGGAGGACTCGTACGATAGCATGCCCCTGGTTAACATGAATGTCGAGGCCGTTGTCGAGGGATTGACCGAATTCTTCAACATTACTAAGCCCCGGCAGCAGTAACTCGACTACTGTGACTGAAAGGGGGAGGTACTTCATATTTCTGTTCTACCTTGTGAATTATTTAAGCTAGCGTCCTTGTCAACCTCTGTTTTTGAGAATCCGTGACGCCGGGTTCGGATTTCCATCCAAGTACTCCCATTTCTATGCTGACATTTGTCGAGGTGAACCGCGTGACAGCTTGAGCTATGGAAAAGTAAATGTTTTGATAGTGGTGCGATTACTCTCAAGAACGCAGACTCTCGGGGGCGCGTCCCCCCTGACATTGTTCCTGTCGTTAACCTCCATACGCAATGGTCTGGACACTGACTTTTCAGGAAAGGAGTAGGCCGTAAATCCATCAACTGATACGCAAGGCGTCTCACTAGGCCTGTTGGGATCGTAGTCGGCATATGGAAGCTTTTCTGTTCGGGTAGGCACGCAGACAACTTGCGGCCCGTTACCTATTTGCAATATTAGCATCATACTTGTCGTATAAAGAAACTTTCCATAAGCTCACCTTGACTGTTACTTAGTATGACAAGTGTTTCGTCGTTAAGGAACTTCAAGTCAATCAATGTATCTGGGCCGAGATCGATACGACAACTTGTTGGTGGCCTGTTGGTACTAATGCCATTGATAATATCGATGCAGACGGAGAATATTTGGACTTCGACTGTTAGCAAGAATGGTTCTTTAGCCCATATGACAAGGCTCGCCTCACCTTCGCTTTTAGCCTCTTCATATGCTAAAGCTGTCACCACATTTGTTTCCTAATTCGAAGTCAGTAACTAGATGAGCCGCACAAGGAAGTTCGAGCACCTGGTTCTTTGATTTGCTCATCCTCATATCTCTATGTGACACCACACGACCAGCCGAGAGTTTAATTGGGTTTCCAAGTCGAACGCTACGCTTCTTTGCCTCTGCAACACCCTTGAAAGTACGATTCGCCCAGGTCGTGGCATATGAAACAAGAAATTCGACACGTGGGAGAGCTTTCATGCTAGGCTGGCCGTTCTCCCACTTTAGCAACGCCTGATCAAGGACATAAAGCAGAGTCGGACCACCTTCTATGTGCGCCCAGTCTGCTTCATAGTCTTCTCTGGTCATTTCGTCAAAGAATAGCCTTAGTGGGCTATCGATGAGATAATTCTCAATATAACTGAGAACCTTTGCAATGTCCATGGTTGCCTCATTTTCCGTGAGTTCCTCGCTCGCGGAGCCAGAAGAGGCAAGCCGGTCGATTTGGAAGCGAAGCCATGCTGAGAACGCGGTGAAGCTATCAAGCTCGTCCATCACGTTGATCAATACTTTGTGGCCGATGAGCTGGAGACATTGAATAATATCCAGCAGGCGACTAGTTTGCTGGAGAGTGAAGCCGATGTCGTCTCGGGTGTCATGAAATTGAGCCAGGCCTCGTAGCCTGCTTAGGATGATTGCACAGCGATCAAGAGCTGGAAGGAAGTTCTCATGGACTAAATTTCTAAGGCCTTCCAAGCCGGAGACTACTGCTTTATCCCACCGTTTATGGCCCTTCAAAGTTTAGCCAATGTCACTAGAAAGCAGAATTCCCAAGTCACTTACTCGTTCTGCTAGGCTTTCAACTAACCACTCGCGTACAGGCTCGTAGGCGTGACCTGTCACTGCCAAATGGTAAAGAGCAGGGACAACACTTCGTGGCCCAGTTTCGAGATTTTCGAGATCGCCTTCAATACTTCGCAGAAATCTTGTGGGAAGCTCGCGCGTGTTTCGCCATTCGACCTGCATGTGATGTTGTGCTTGCTTCAGGTATCTCAATAGCTTTTGAAGAGTGGTTAACTTGGAGGCGAGGAGAGAAAGGTTGATAGGGTGGGATGAGATGAAGGGAAGGTCGATAGGCACCAAATGCACTTCTTCTGGCTCTTTTGTTTTGTCTGCAACTAGTAAAGCCTTGGTTGATACCTGTGGATGCGATGCATGAAGAATAAGCTGCGAGCTTGATGATGGATTAATCTGAGGGCATCGAAAGCTGCCAATGATGAATGAATCGTATATGCTCAGCTGAAGTTGACCATCACTGGTCCCAATAATCATAATGCTGACTTGGTCATACTCCTCTGGCTTCGGGGGCTGGAAGAGGAAGTCTATACCAGTTCTCAGCGTGAAAACCAAAGCATCTTCGCTGTTGAGGGGTTGTTAGTATGCTGAGTTCGACCGTGGAGGCTGAGGACATACCCTGAGCCGGCACTACTGCTGGGAAGAGGGCTGATCTTGGGCAATGCTGTGTCAACCTCAAGGAAAGTCAGTTCACGAGGAAGATCCAACGGAAGACCATCTCCATTCCGTGTTGAGCCTTCACCGAGGCCATCCCTCAAAGCTTGGGATACGGCACTGGAGCTCTTCCCGGCAATACTGCTACTCGCCCATCCAATGTGCGTGACCTTGTTTCCTGGAGATTCGCCAACTTTGATATGGTGCGCTGCCTTGTTGTTCTCGAGCCCCATCAATCGCACAAAGCCGTCACTCCAGCCGACTGCAAGGAATTGGCCTACGACAATTGAATGAGTAGTTTTCTCCATCATGGAACATTTGTTTACTGACCATCAGACCTCCAAGTAACTGCCTGCGCGTCTGGTGCTTTTTGGCCCGGCGCACCAACTTGGTGGATCTTGGAAACAACCTGACCAGGAGGTCTGTAAACAAGTATATTCTTGTCCACTGGGTCCCAAGTTACTGAGAGATCTAGAGTCGGGCAGTTGACGGGGTAGCCATCAGGTGCCCTGTCTTGATACTCAGTCGCGCTGAAGGGCGCAAGTTGGGTTCGCTGCGCCATGTTTATATGTGGCGTTGACACAGCCCATGAGAGTATCTTCAGAGAGCTTGTAACATCCCTATGAGCTGCAACCCATCACTTTTCGTGTTGCTTGGAGAGTGAAATGTCGTATGCAAGTTGTGACCAAGAAACAACAAGCCCACAGGGGAAATTTAGCATGGACCGTGCATCGGTGAGTAACTCGCACTATACAACTCAGACGATATTACTCATGAGAATAGAAGAACAGTCAGATCAGATGAGAGCGAAACCTAGTCATTAAATATGTAGAGAGGGATTCCTCTCCCCCCTCCCCCTCCTTTCTCCCCGCCTTC
>JAAVUA010000152.1:0-81866 GCA_014898875.1 Fusarium miscanthi
AGTTTGAAGTAAGAGAAGAAGTTGCGGTTGTCGTTGAACTCTCTAGAAGAGAGAGGATGATGATGAAGGAAGAAGAGAAGAGAGGGAGTGAGGGGGGAGAAGAGAGAATTTATAGGCAGCAGAGGGGGGGGTGGAGGGGGCTGGCTACGAGAAGCGCACGTTGAATCACAGTGGCCGCATTCTATTGTTCTCTATTCTGCATTTGAACGGCAGTGCTGATTGGGTGGTAGGTTGTGGGAAAAGTGAATGCCGTTTGGCGATGACAGCTGGTAGCAGCTGGCAGCAACTCGCAGCCACTCCCATCTAGCAGTTCATTGCCAGTGTCACTTGTCGCCTCGTGCTATCTAGCGCAATAACATGTTCTCTTGGTTTCGTTTGCCTTCTGTTGATTCTCTCAACTATTCATTCTAACTCCCATCACCTCGAGATCCTTGCTAAGCTTCCATGTGTTCATCCATTGTTCTGTACCCCTGACATCGACGACACTCAAGCTTCATCGCCAGTATGGCCCGCACACGACCGAGTGCGCAGCGCCGACGTCAGATGCGAAAGGATAGAGAGAGGATTCAACAGGCAATCGCAAAACAAGAACAGGAGGCAGCTGGAGCTACAGCCCAAGCCGCCGCCAGTTCGGCTCAGGCTTCGGCCACCGGAAATGTCACTGAGCATGCCACCGAAACGGCCACCAGTGCCTCAGCTCCGGATTCCAAAGACACAGCTGATGAAAAAAAGACACGTCCTTGCCAACATCGTCATCTTCCTGTTTGTCTCCCGACTTTCTGTTACTCACATATTCGTTGAGCTCACATATTCTTAGGATCGTCACTACTACTATCGTGAGGAGAAGTTTGAACGTCGCTTTACGGCCCTTGATCGGTGTATCAAGGAACGTATTGATGCCAACGTCGCAAAGGGGCGCGCTGCCATAGACGCAGACACCAAGAAACTTCACCATGATTTCAAACGCCTGTTAACCAAGGTGGAGAGCGAAGCAGAGCAGATTCGACGCGCATACCAGGTGGATATTAGAGACACGAAAAAAGAATTCAACCGCCTCAAACGGACAGTGGATGAGATGCGAGAGGAAAACGAGGCTCTCCAGGACGAGATCGCGCGTGAACGTCGCCGCACTCGCCGCATGATGTACGAGCGAATCGGTTGTCATTCGCATGACCAGCAGGCAGATCGCGACGAGTGAGGATACTCGGAATGCCTTGTTCTCTTTGATCACAGTGGTGGAAGACGCATCGGATGTGACTGTCGGAATGAGTGTTGGTGCAAGCCGGGAAACATGGGAGAGCAGAGCAGGACAGGGCATTTCATAGTGTATGACAACCAACACAAGTCTATAGATTGCTGAGATGCCTCAGATACTTAATAATTACTTCATCTCGTACGGGCCTTTCCATGTGATGTGATCGTCTTCCTTGGTTATACTAAATGTCATGTCCCCTCTCCGGTTGGCAGCACAAAGAAGGACATGAAGTCAGGATAATGTGACAGGCTGTTGGTCTCAACAACATTCTGCCAGCTATTTTCTCATTCAAGCTGTTGATTCATTTTCCGAATTGGAGTCGTAGGTTGATCTGTTCTATAAATGTGTTGCTCAATCGGACAATGATGTGCTTACCGATACAAGCACAAGCACAAGCACAAGCACAAGTCCATGACATTCATTCAAGTGCGTTTCGACATAACAAGAGAACACATAATCGACACAGCAAGTGAAGGGTCAATAACAATATCTACATATGAACTTGGGCTAAGATGAACTACCTACCTTACCTATCTACAGAGTACAGTAGATCGAGTCTTTTCAAAATAGGGGTCACAAACTACCCTGAACCTGCAGCCACACTCACTTTAGCCACACCAAGCGCCACATGTCCACTCTGATGTCCATGGCCCAAGGAGACAACAGCTCCCAACACTTCAACTTACAAGGACCTGTGCGGTGCCGTTATGTGATCAAGGTGACCTCTATTCCCTAGTTATAGTCGCCGAGAGATGCCTCCAATATCGTCATGGATTTCGTGAGTATTTCATCACCATCTGTCCCTGCTACCATGACACCCAACTGATTGCTCTCCGTCCGTACAGTGGTCGCGCTTATTGAGCCCTCTCTCGTCTGGGGGCACCCGCAAGGACCTGGGACATGACCCTGCGAAACGACTTCACCGGTTCGAAAAGCAATATAGCCTCTTACTCGTGAGGACCAACGAAATCAGCCCGTGCCTGCGACAAGCACTAACCAGAGTAGTCTGCTTGGAGAGCATCATCCAACCTATCTCGAGACAGCGATGCCGCCGAGACCCTTGAAATCCGCCTTCAAGAACTCACCAACATCCTAAGCGACGAGAGCCGAAGACCGTTACCGCATCCATGTATTCAGTACTGCTCGCTCAAGCAAATCTACGTGCCCATTGGAAAGATCGCTACGACTTCGTACAATGAGTGGATCATTAAGGAGGCTGTCCTCTTCTTTGCGACCCTTATCGAGAGCGAGGAGGAGGCGTTCGTCGAGAACCAGACCTTTTCCGCCAGTCTGACGAACCTCCTCGTGCGAATCACTGGAATCAACAGCGTGCGCCTGGGCCTGGATACCGAGTCGCGTGTTGTCGAGCTAGCATTTAACATCACAACCAAGATTCGGCTGGACCCGAGCATTCTACCAGCATGGTTCAAGACACACCGCGGTGTGGCGCTTCAGAATAGGGAGAAGGACGAGAACGCCCGCGATGCGTTCGTTGGACGGACACAGAAGGCCGACTTCCCCCTGTTTTATATCCTCATGGACTATATTCACCATGAGGGTAAGGTGGGCGACTTTGCGCGGACAGGACTGCTGTACATCATCGAAGCGGCGTCGAGTTCAGGACCGCTGGAACAATGGATTGTCGAAAGTGACCTGTCAACTTTGATGGCGACAGGCCTTGGCGCTTTGTACAGCCAACTGAGCCGCAAACTGGTTGTCGACCATCTCCCTCACAACCTACCCCCTATTCTCGCCTTCTCCGATTACGAACATCCTACATCCAACTACGAAGTTATCAGCTCGTGCTCACCCGAATTCCAATCTCACCTTGAAACCTTCTTATCACACCTATTATTCTGGCAAGATGTCTTGAACCACTGTCGGTCTGTAGAGGTCAAGTCGACTCTGCTGGAGCATTTCCAAGTTATTTTCCTACAACAGTTATTGTGAGTCCCCAGTGACTCTCGACCAGGTTTTTGCTAACTCCTTAGATACCCCTCACTGCTTGAGTCCTCTGATATCGACGGAGGCTCATCTGTGGCTGTTTTGACTTATCTTCGCCGTATCCTGGAATCCCTTGACCATCCTGACATGATCAACCTCATCCTTCACTACCTCCTCGCACTCCCCGATAACATCGCTTCTGCCCGACCTGGTTCAAGCTCGTCCGCCAGCAAGGCTCGCAAGAGAAAGTCGATGGACCTGGCCACGATGTTGGCAGAAAGGGCAGAACCTGCTGCTACGCCCCTGCTCTTCAACCTGGTTGATCTCGTTCTTGCATGCTTGAGATCGCGGAATCAGCAAACAATCCACGTCACCTTACAATTGGTGTCAGCTATACTTAAGAGACACCACCGATATGCTATCGTCACTCTCCTCAGAACTGATAATGTCCCTATTCAGAATGCAACTAGAACAGTAGGCGCTCAAGAGCAGGAGGTCGAATTCATCATGTCATTGGCGGGAACAATAGGAGGTGAAGATGACTTTGATGAGGTGTATCAGCTTGTCCTTCGAGATACCATGTCTAGGCTTGAAGCGCACCCGTGCTCTCTCAAGCTTGTCGCGCCCAGGGCGTCTACGAGTAACCAAAGGCTGCCCGACAGTCTTCCCGGAGCACCTAAAGAGGTTGCAGACCACACTCTACGGCCTGATGATCCTCTTCTCAACTCGCTACTGGATCTTTTGGAGACATTCTTCGTCAATCAAGTCGAGACGAATTTGTCCGTCACTGAGACACTTGTTGACTTGGCGGTCTGCGGTTTTATGAAGATCGAAGGATGGTTGACGCGAAGCCCAAGCTCTTATATATACGATGGGGTTGAGAAGACGAGACGTAAGTCTACAGAGGACGAAGATGCAGAGAGTGAAGACGATGAAGATTTTGAGGATCTGCCATCGCCAACCCCAGAACAGAAGCAACTTCAAGCCATGGAACAATGCCGCCAACGGCCGCAATGGTCTCAGGCGTCTTTACCACGTGTTTTCAACGTTCTCAGAAGACTAGAGGAGCAGGTGACTGCCTACAGAAGGAGTATTCCACGGTTTGACGAGTTGGTGCAACAACGGCGCGACGCCTTCAGGACCGCGGATGCAATGTTACACCACGCGGGTCCCACACCCAGGCCGACCCCCATCAGCGAAGATCCTCCCGATCGACCAAGCTTTGAAGAGGTATCGCGTAACGCATCACCCTCCCGACCGTCGGCACTGGAAGGATTGGCACATCGTCTCTTGTCCGAGTTGGGAACGCCGAGCCGCGCCAGCAGCCCGCGAGGACGCAAAGAGCTGGGTCGAAGCTCTGGAAGCGGCAACGCGACACCTGGGAAGTCTGTGCTTAGTTCCAAGGAAGTGTCTCATAGTAGGGGGCGAGGCACTCCTGGACGTAGCCACTCTCCTCCAAGAACGCTCGATACCATCGATTCAGCGCAGAAAGCTAGGGAAGAAGTGCTTGCTCGACAGATGGCGGAATTTGCGGCTATGGACCAAACTATCCTCTCTAAGAAGGTTGGATTGCCAGATGTCAAGGTTGAGCCCATTCCTCTCAAGTTTGACAAGAAGCCAATGACTGAACCTGTGGAGACAGAACCTGCGGAGGAGGAACACGCTGAGCAGGCTCCCTCTGAAGCTGATGAGGACCAGTTTGAGGATACTGTGACTGATCTTACTGAGCAATTACCTGCGGAGGCGAAGGATGAGGATGATGCGGAGACTGATCTTTCTGACGCCGAGACTGCGCCTGAAGTTGCCGAACCGATTGAACCGGTCGAGTCAGAGGCAGAGGATTCGACAAATGTTGATGCCGACGAGGGTGAGCCGCCTGCCAAGGAAGTGGAAGCCAACGAGCCCGAGGCCAAGGACTCGAGGGTTGATGAGCCTGAGCCCAGTGAGTACGAGTTTCACGACCCCGAGACCAAGGAAGACGAACCGGAGGAACCCAAGATTGCGACACCTCAACGAGAGACTCGAAATATGGACACACCAGAACCCGAAACTCCTCAACCGAGAGAAGTAAGGGAGAACACAACAACCGTTTCAGTGTCGCACGTCGTAACCAACGTCATTATCCTACAATCATTTCTCTTCGAGTTGGCTGCCCTTATTCAAGTCAGAGCAGGTCTATTCGACGAGGTGCGGTTCGTATAGCGTGGAAATTGAGCGGGAGATGCATTTGGTCGAAAGAACTTTCTTACGAGTCATGAGAGATGGCATGGGTACTTGACTTATAGATGGGAGAGGGATTATTCTTATATTATAGATACCATGATCGCAGCTTTGTGTCTGGTTCAACGTGACGTTTTGGGGGTTTGTGGATCGTAACTTCGTGTATTCATGTGAACCCAACGCCGGCTATGTATATATCTATGCAATGTAATCATTAATTTTATGTCATTGTTTCATCCCATTCTATCCATCGTCTTATGACTCCATCGACGGCCTTGATTCCTTCTCTTGTAGCCTCCACCTCGAACCACTCGCGATGCTCTCTCCCACAAGCATCGCACTTCTCGGCGTCCTTCTTGAGTCCCATGCCTGCGAGTTCGATGTGAACCAAGCGTTCTACTCGGTGCACGTGCTGCGTCATATGGGGAACCACACCCGACGATTCCTGCGATCCAGGGAGATAAGGGTAGTATCGCAGAATCTCAACTTCATGGCCACACTGGCGCTGCCACTGGTTCAAACGACGCTGGACATTTGCTGCGCGGCCGATCTTGAGAAGCATGGTGTTCTTTGATGTTGATGGGTCAGCGGCTGCGAAGCTTGAAACAGCGTTACTAGCACTTCGAGATCGCGGTGGCCGATTCGGTGATGGTGGAGAGAGAAGCGAACGCGCAGCGTCCACAGGAGCGGCTGATGATTGAGATGCAGGTGTGAGCCAGAACATGTATATGAAACCAGGCTCCTCCGAAGCGCCAAAGGGACGAGCTAGTTCGGACATAAGCGCCGAGGCGGTCTGGGTGTCTACAGTGTCGGGAATGAAGTCTTTGATCTGCGCTGTCTGCGAGCCGGTGGATTTGCGCGAGCGTCGAGAGTTTTTGGCGGAAGAGTTGTTCTGTGATGCGGTAAGATGCTGTTTTGAGGTGCGCTTTGCTGGTACCGAAGCTGATGTTTTCTGGACTGGACGAGGTTGGGGGCGCGAGGGCCGGGATTCCTGAACATCTTGTAGAGGCACCGAAAAACAGCAACACATAAGAGACTGCTTCGGCTGCGGGCTCGGTCTCGGCGCGCTTTGCTTTCGCCCTTCTGTATCCCTCCTATACTTCTTCTTCTCCTGCAAATCCACCAAGCCCAGCCTATCCGCAAGGGTATCCAAACTCGTGCGTCCTTCCAAAATCGGCGTCGAAGTAGCTCTGGGTCCCGGGCTCGAATGCGCCGACATATTCGCCTGCTCCCGATGCTGCCAGCAGTAGAGACTCTCATCACGAGGGTCGGGGGTAACAGGTCTTCCGCGCTTATCAGTCTTGGGCGCCGTCTGTTGAACGGCGCGACGACACGGGCGGCCGTTGGAGGTCAGTCCACGACATGTTCCGTTTGTGGCTTTGGAGTCGGAGCGGCTGAGATACGACTCGGGGGTGTTTGCGACAAAGGGCATTGTATTCTGTTAGAAGGCGGTGGGTGGGTAGGGATAAAAGGAATGACGAGAGGAACAAAGAGAGGGTTTGCTTTGGTTATGGGCGGTTTATTTAAACGAGGGAGGGAATTGGGCCGTGAAACAGGGAAGGAAGGACCCTGATTAGGAGTTGGAAAATGAACTGGGGTTTCTTGTTTTTGGCCATGTCATGTTGGCTTGGCTGAAGTGGTTGATATTAGACTGTTAGTGGTTGGCGAGCGAGGCTGACATGACGGTGATGGAGAAGGGAGGCCCAGTGGGTGAGGTTGATGTGGCTGTGCGTGGCTGTGTTGCAGGCTTGGGCCACTTGAATGAGGCAGCCTTTTGTGGCTGAATATCATGGTATGAATCATCGTAGTGAGTATTTGATGATTGTTTCTTTGATTTGTTATGGTGGGAGTGATTTGGTGTTGAGAATGATATGGTGTTGTGTTGGTAGTGCAGCCATGTAAATCAATGCCTGTTCGAGTTGGGTGAAGCGAGGCCCTTATACCCGTCTAATTGACATTGGATATAATCATCTGCCAGTAAACGAATTTAGTTATCCAACAAAAGCCAAGCCTTGGAAATCTGAGAAGTCTTGAACACGCTCGTATGACGCTGGGTACCTAGGCATCTCGCCGCTGATATAAACGAGTCTTTGATAGAGAGGAATCACGCCCAATAAAACGATGTTGCAAATGTGCGACAAGCGAAAAATGATGTTTCACAGTTTCAAGACGGTTCAAGAGAAGAGAATTGTGAGAATAAAACGCTGTCATATATTGTGACTCGGAAGATTGTAACGTCATGTCGCTAACGCCTCCTTGATTTCTTGATTTGAACTAAATTGTCCGACCTGATGCCAACTCCAAACAAAAAAGAGAACCCTGATGAAAACGACGCCAGAATGATGCCGACTAACAAGCTGGTCTAATCGACTGCGTTTCTTATTTCCGCCCACGGCGCAACTCAATAACCTTGATGGCCTGGCTGCAGCCGCAAGCCATACATGGAGGTTCCTCACTACAGCGACGGCGACGGCGATGATGGGCAAGACGTGTCCTCAGGTGCTGCTTGGCTCATGAAATTGAAGCCCACGATACCTTCAGCAACGATCTTGTCTCCAGAGGCGAGACGAGAGTAAACTGAAACACGTCTTCCAATGATTCCATCACCGCCAACCTCAAGCGATAACGGTCCTTGAAGGGGCAACTCGACGTACTCGCGAGACGTCGGAGGCGTTTGGAGGGAAAACTGGCGGAAGAGTCCACATTCGCTGGCGTTTCTTGTCAAGTCACCGCTAGAACTTCTGCGTGTTAATGGTGGACTGTCAAGAAGGACAAGATATGAGACTCACTGAATGACAACGTATAAGTCGGAGAAGCCCTTCATACTGCACTCTTCACTTGGAGTGAGTCTTGCGTGTGTTGCTGTTGAGCTCGAAGGGCTGCCTGGAGTGTGAAACGCGAGATCACCGCAAATGTTGGATGAGATGGAGTTGATGGGAGGATTGAGAGCGGCGAGGGCGCCACCTCGAGGTCTGTTTGTGTATTCTGGGCCGCACATGGTGATGTTGATGTTGATGGTTCAAGTAGATGTAAATGCACTGGTGGAACTTGGTGACGAACAGAGACTAAACATTTGAAATCAAAACATAAATCAAAGGAAAGCAGTTCATTAAGAATAAATATAATTATACAAGATATAGTAACTGCTAGCTATCCTGAAACTTGCCGTATCTCTCTCGAAGTCTCACCAAAGTCCAAGCCATAGACACGAACCAATCACTGCGTCGCAAGACCTAGCGTCGTTCCAAATTGGGCAACCTTTATAGGCGACAGGGTTCTGAGGCGCTCAGTTAGCGAGTATGAGCAAGTTTGCGCAATTAGTGCGACTCTCTCTCTCTCTCTTCTCCATCGACAACACAGAAACACCTTGATGAACCCGAGCCCCGGAATACGTACCGACTACCGTGGAAGCACGCAAGAATAAGATATTATTAATTGTTAGCTCTGACGCAATCGCTCTCCATCATGTTCTTCTCTAGCATCCCGCTTCTACCCCTCTTCTTCTTCTTTGTCTCATCCTCCTCTTCCTCGTCTGAAACTGATCTTGCACCTGATCATAACCAAGCTTATACTGCTCTCCCTGATAATATCCAGTCTTTTTCTGCCATGTCTGTTGGTACTTACTCTCTTCCGGCGTTGCCGTACGCCTATGATGTGAGTTCCGCGCCGTGATATCTGTCATGAAAGCATGAGAGGTTGACCATGACAAAAGGCCCTTGAGCCTAGCATCTCTGCTCAAATCATGGAACTCCACCATGGCAAGCATCACCAAGCCTACGTGACAAACCTCAACGCCGCGCTAAAGACCTACGCAACCGCTACTTCGACCAACGACATCGCCGGCCAGATCGCCCTGCAATCAGCCATCAAGTTCAACGGCGGCGGTCACATCAACCACTCTCTCTTCTGGGAGAATCTCAGCCCTTCAAGCTCTCCTGACGCAAAGCCCGAGAGTGCTCCCACGCTTAGCGCTGAGATCTCAAAGACGTGGGGCAGCATCCAGGCCTTCCAGGAAGCGTTCAAGAAGACACTTCTAGGACTGCAGGGTAGTGGTTGGGGATGGCTTGTTAAGGATACGCACGGTCTTCGTATTGTTACGACTAAGGATCAGGATCCTGTTGTTGGGGGAGAGGTTCCTATTTTTGGTGTTGATATGTGGGAACATGCCTACTATCTTCAGGTAAGTCTCCCACGTCTACCAGTCGAAAAACGCGACTAACAATGTGATAGTATCTTAACGGCAAAGCTGCCTACGTTGACAACATCTGGAACGTTATCAACTGGAAGACAGCCGAGTCTCGGTTCACTGGCACCCGTGAGGACGCCTTCAAAGTTCTCCGCGCCTCTATCTAACCAACGATGATATCACAAAGAACACAAAACCATTGTGATCAACATGTCCATCCCGTCAAATTAGCACAAACAATGAAAAACATTCAATCTCCAGCTTTCCCTCAATATGCAGTGAAACCTCCAAACACCATGGCAACGTGCTCTACTCGTGACACTCAGTCTCGGATGGCTACCCATGCGTTTGACTCGTGCAGCAGGATGCCGTGTCTTGTCTATGACCTTTATTCTGACCGCCAAAGCCCGTTTTATTGAGCTCGTTGGGTTCTGTGCAATTTCATCAAGGAATATGCAGCGTCCCGTATGCATGTCTATCTACGCCACAAGTCTGAATGTGCACACACACCAAACGAAAAGCGGTCTGAGGCAGCCTGTCGTGAACTTCTGCGGTACCCGAATGCATGTTGCAATGCCGCTGTATCTCGGCACAAGCTTTTCTTGTGTATTCCCGGATCTGTCTTGTTCAGCTGTAAATATGAAGCTTGTGTCGTGTCTGTGCTACCACGTCCATGCATGGGTGAGCCTCACGATCCCGCAAAATCGGAACTTGAGATCGATTTGCATCAAGAACTTTTGTAGAAGATGACAAACTCACGCATTATACGTTGTCGCTGGATGTGACAGTGAGACGTTATACTGACTCACCCACTTTCACCATTGCCAACTCACATAATCCCAGATCTATTTAGACATCCGCCATTTTTGACCCAACGGGAACCAAAAACGGGCTGAAGCATCAGAAGCCGTAACGACTCCCATCGCCGCGGTGCGGTTCCCTTCAGCAAACAAACAGACAAACAAACAACCAACACCATGGCATTGCCGGAACCCGAAGTCAGTCAACCAACGGGTAGAATAATCTCCTAGACGGCAATACGAAACATACAGCGCGGATAGACACATCTCCTTAATAATAGCATCGCGGTCTTTCCGGTACCACAGCATGGATGCGGCATCAGGGGTTGGGGTTGCCAACTCGTGCGAGGCCTCAATCAGAGGTATAAAGAGTCGAGATGAAGCAAGACTTGAGGAGAGAGAATCTTCAGAGTGAGACCACTGGAAATATTTGGCGCTCTTTGTCATTCGTTTTTCTGCTTAACTCATCTGCCGTATTCTCAACACAGTCGCTTCTGGAATCTTGACCTTTCCCAACATGTCTTTCCTCGCTCGCCTCACCCTCGTGGTGCTCTGGTAAGTGTTTCTTGTTGTCTCTCGGCTGGGATGGGTGCTGACTAGTACAGGGCATTGGCTGTTTGTGCGCAGGATACAGTCACTGTGACAGTAACTGATACCGTCGCTCACTGTCCCTCCGCTGGCTTGAGGTTCTATCCTCGCGCTGAAGCTACAGTGACTGAGTGTGCACTCTCTTGCTACACAACTGTCTCTCAGTGTACTTCTACCCAGTATATTGGCACTTCTTCTGGTATCGAGCTTCCGACTGGTTCTTCGGTTATCCTGTCTGAGTCTGAGACTCCCACCAACGTCATCTCTCTGCCTACTGTTTCTACCCCCTCTACCAGCATCTTCGCCAACACTTCTGCTTCCTACATTTCTATCCCCGAGACTTCCAGTACTGTCACCCAGCCGGATGTTTCCATTGGTTCAAGTGCTCTTTCTGGAGGGACCTCCTCTGAGAGCGAGTCTACTGTGTATGGATACTCTACCAGCACTGCCACTCTGGAGGTGACTTCCGAGGTCGTTACCAATCTCGAGACTATGCCTACTTTTGCCCCCAGTGTTGACTCTTCTGCTCTTGCACCTGGCACTACCCAGTTCCCGCAGGGCGAAGAATCTACAACGCTATCCGGGGGCACGACTGAACAAGTTTCTGAGTCTAGCCATCTTGGCACCGGATCCGCTCCTAGTGAGAGGTTGAGCACCGAGACTTATGTCTCTCAGCAAGGCACCTCCACCGTCACTGAGGATACTGGCTCTTCTACTGCCCCTGAGGGAGTATCTACAACTACTATTAAGCCAGTCATCACCAGTCAGGTCACACTCACGGAGAGCATCTCAACTCTTTACACTACTTCCGTCGAGGCCTCCACATCTGAGCGGAACACTGAGGTCGGCGAAACATCCTCTTTAGTTGGCGGTCCTAGTACTGAGACTGGGCAGAGCCCTGCTTCAACTGGGAATGTCAGCTCCCAGGCCTCTATTCCTACTGCTGAGTCCACAGCCGCTGGAGCATCTACCCTCACAACAGAAGCTGAGCTCTCCACCACTACGCCATGCACGTCTACCAAGCACACTCACATCTACGACAACACCACCATCATCCACAGCACTGCCGATCAAAGCGTTGACTCTTCCGCTTTGGCTGGGTCTTTCACCTCGGCTTCTTCCCTCATGTCTGAGTATACCTCTGCCACTTCCGAGGTGATTGAGCAGACTACAGCTCCTGGAGTTGAGACATCAGAGGGTCAGGCTGGGGTGTCGACTTCTGAATATCTCGAGAGCACGACTGAGACTGCTGTTGGAGTCCAGACTACTCTTCCTACTGAGTTCATCCCCATCGAGTCTACCGCTGCTCAAACCGACTCCGAGATCGCCACTCCCTCTCAAACGATCGAAACACCTATCCCTTCTGCAGAGTCAACCGGCCCTCAAGGCTACGACTTCGGACCCAGCTCCAACGACGGCTGGCCCACCGCTTCCTTCGCCTCAACCGCCGACGCGGCAACTGGCTTCACCACTCTCCTCACAACAAGCAAAGCTACTGAGGAGTCTTCTACCACCACCGGTGTCAAGGAGCCTAAGTATGAGCCACCCGCTTACGAGCCTCCTTCGTACCGTGAGACAGCGTATGTTCGTAAGCGCTGGAAGCTCTAATGGTGAGGAATGGCATTTTATGCTTTCTTTCTCTTTCTTTCTTTTGAATGACTTGATGTCTTTCTACTTATTTGATCGGGTCTTTATTTTGTCTGGGATACTTACCTTGGTATTGGTATTTGATGGGGGTAGATAACTGATAGAAAATACAACGGGGTGGTTTTACAAGTGTCCCTTGCCGTGAAAGATGCCTGTCCTTGCATGGAGCTCTTGACGTGATGATTCATGAGTGTTAGACTCCTATGACCCATTGCAACTATTTAAAATGTCTACAGTTGATGGATATCTATCTTACGCATGTATATTCGCTCCAATCGATCCAAAGCATCATCCAAAGACTCCTTTTATCCCTACGCAACCTCCCAATCCATCGGTTCAACCATCCACTCCCACTCATCATCCCCTTGGACCTCTCCCATACCCATATGCTCATCCCCATCATCCCATTGCCTCTGCATCGCCTCCTGCACCCTCCCTGCCGCAATACCATACCCAACCTCCAAACCTCCCAAGATCTGTCCCACAAGCCACGTCAGATCATACATCTTCAACGGCGGCGTTTCCTTGCCATCGGCAACATCCTTCCAACGATTCCGAAGCTCTTTCGCCTTGCGAAGAGCTTGGTTCACCTCCCCTCTCCCCAGCGCTTCGTGGACCGGACAATCTGGCATTTCCAGCTCCATGAGCACATTCTCGTGATATGTGTGATTTCCCGTCTTGTATGAGTTGCCGCGCGAGACTGATATACCGAAAACCATGAGGAGAAGAACAAGGGCTTGTTCAATCCATGCGTAAAACTCATGGAAGTCAACCTTAAAGTTCCGCTCCGCGTCTGGGACCAAGAACCCGAATTCCTCTGGGTTCAGCGCGCGGTGATACGAAGTCTGCAGATCGAGGTACTTCCACCGTAGACGCTGACAAGCTTGTTCGAAGCGGTGAAAGGCCTGTGTCGGGTTCAAGCGCGTTGTCGATGTTGATATTGAAACCGGGTTTCTTGGAGGGGCTGAGGATGGTGGGGGCCGTGAAGGTTGTGAGGATGCGCGTGTCAGAGGCTGTGAAGACGAGCGCGTTGAGGGAGCTGAGTTTGCGAGACGAGAGCGGCCATTTATGGCCCAGATTGAGTCCTGTAGACCTGTTGGTGTTTGGGACATGTCGGATATCGTTGTTGAAGAAGTGACGAGGCTGAGTTGTGAGGGAGAGGAATAGTCATGGGCGTTGTCGTGGATGGGTTCGAGATGCCACGTGAGTGAACGTGAAGCATAGATGAACAGGGAAGCGCACGATTGGAGCTTTTGGTTGTTCACAAAGCCTCCAATATCTCTTGTTCTCGTATACCCAGTCGTGGAGGGCTACTCTCAGCTCGATCCGTGATGCTGAATGTCACAACCAAGTAAGGCACTAGCCCGTGAATTTCACAACCAACTCAATCAATGCATGCGTTTCAGGTACTAGTTAGAATGACAAGCTGTTGGTTAGCTCCCTAATAAAGAATGATATGTAGCGACTAAAGAAATGAGATCATGAATGAACGTGAAAGTGCAAGGTCAAAGAGAACATCGCTCAACTCAATCGATCGTTGATGGTACGGAATCTGTAGCTTCTGATTGGCTAATCTATCGGCGGTTAACGGTTGGTTGCGCAAGCAAACGCCCTCTGAAACAACACCAAGAAATCATCACCAACAGAAATCATACTCTTGGTTAGTAATCATCATAGATCCATGTCGTAACCATATCTGTATTGATATATACAATCTCCACGTATCGACACAGCTAGCTCAACCAGCTTCCACTCCCAATCCCATGTCCAGAAATCAACCAATAGCCTGCTCGCCCGACAAACACATCATAAGCTGGCCTTGTACTAAGGTCAATATGTAAGGCGACAGCACTCAATCATAAATGCACCCCAACTCCCTGCTCTGGATGCTCTGTTCCAGACGCTATCCTAATGACCCAACTCAAAAGCAGCAAAATAACACAACTCCATTATTGACGTCCAGCCTCCTTGTTCGCGATCGACAGTTTATACAACGGTCCTGCCTATGTAGAATCGCGAACCTTTTTGGTAGCCTTGGCTGTACCAATATGTGTGTTGTGCACCTATTCCTGTTAGCGTTGCGTTTGCTAGACCTGGAAAAAACTAGACATACCTTTGTTGCAAATCGAAGACTCGTCAATGTTTCCTTCAGATGCTGCTCAAGAGGCGACACCATGACAAACATCAGAGTCTTGCTGTTGCCGCCCAAACTGTACTGCAGCAAGTGCGTCAACTTGGAGTTGCGGTACGGAATATGGCCTGAACCTCGACCAAGTGCCTCGATAACATCACCAAGACAGCTGAGACTCTTGTTGATGTTTTGCGTCTCCTTCATTCGATCGCCTTCAGCCTGTGAGTGCTTGAGACGCTCAGAACCAGCCAAATCGACCAGGTTGAGCGTACCCTCGCAGCGCTCTCCCGTAGCCGAGTTCTCTCCGATGAGCTTCAGGATGAAGATGCTATGAGAACGGGACGACCGCTCGTTGGCCTTGGTTGCAGCCACTGATCGGTTGTTCTGTGCTTCTTCAAGCATAGTCTCTACACTTGATGGGCTGTCAAGACGAACTGACTTGCAGTTTGTGATGCTTGTCTGCTTGCGAGCTTCGTCATGCCGAATTTCGAGCCGTTTCGCCGATCGCTCATTTGGCGTCAAGAGGTCGTTGAGCTCCTCATTGTACACCTCAACAAATGAGCCCTCCATTGTGTACTCCCAAGACTTCTCCTTGAGCTTCGTGATGGTGTCGTAGATCATGTGGGTGGCACGAGGGATCATACCATCGTTTGAGGACATTGTGTGTGTCTTTCCGGATCCGGTTTGGCCGTAACAGAAGATACAAACGTTGTATCCATCAAGAGCGCTCTGAACAAGCTGAGAGATCTCGCCAAAGATCTCCTGGTTTTGAGTGCCAGGAACGAAAACACGATCAAACTCGAACGGGTAGTTCTTTCGTGTTATCTGTCCCAAACTGCTCTTCTCCTCGGGACCAGCCAGGACAATTTCCGCAGATGTCTTGTCATCAGGGAACGACATCTGGGCCTCCTCGCCCTCACCATTCCCCAGCGCAGGTCGGACTCGACACATGACTCTGATGTTGCCCTTGAGCTCTTGGTACTTGTTGAAAAGTACTCGGCGTTCCGTCTCCTCCTTGATGAGTTTGTGCTGAGCCTCTTCCGCAATGCGTAGAGCTTCTTGAAGACGTGCCTCCATGCTGGAAAATGAGTCGGATTGCGCCTTGCTGTCAGACTCCAGAAATTCGACGTGCGATCGTAGTGAGTTAATCTTGGCCTCGAGTGTTGTGTTGGCAGCTGAAAGCTCGGCGATATTTGTCTGCAGGCTGTTCTTCAAGGTACGTTCTCGCTCGAGGTCTCCTCGAAGGCCTTCTGCTTGAGAGTTGACTTCTTGAAGTTCTCGATCCTTCCTCTGAATGGCCATTCCCATGTCTTGATGCTCATTACCCATTCGAAGTCGGAGTTCCTGGATTTCGCGGTCCTTCTTCTGTCGCTCTTCAGCCAGCTCCTGATGGTACATTCTAGTCAAACTCTCGATCTTTTGCTCGTGGTCTTTCGTCTCTTGCTCTTTCAATCGATCCAGTTCTCTTCGAAGCTCGTCGACTGCTGTTCTGTGTTGCCTCGACATGTCGTCGATCTTTTCTCGGTGCTTTCGTTCCAGGTCATCCACTTGTCGTTGATATTCCCATTTCTGTTTCTCCATCTCATGTCGAATCTGACGTCCTTCCTCTCTTGCTGCATCAAGATCGGACTTGAGTGCGTCGTTCCTTAGGTCAAGTTTCTCTCTGTCGCCCTCCAACTCTTGCACTTTAGACCTGGTTAGTAGCTGAGTATCGCATCTATTGATACTACCTACCTCGCTTCTTGGCAAGTTCGAGAGCATCGTCTTGTCCTTTTCGTTCGCTCAAGGTGGTGTTTACCATCTCCTTGAGTTCTTTGAATTGAGACTCCATATCGACTACTCGGCCGTCGACGTCCCAGGCTACATATGATGTCAGATTAGAATCTTTGTTCAAAAAGGACTTGCTAGGGGAAGAGTTTTTGGCGGGCGATGTGAATTGTTTGACTGGTGATAAAGACAGAGACTCTTCGAACTCGTGGAGCTTCCTCTTGACCCTCTCGTTTGTCGGCGGCTTCAGAGGGACTGCCTAAGGCCGCTCTGACGAGATCTGTCGAGAGGTTGAAGCTGACATGTTACTCTGATCATCTCTACCACGGTGCTTGCATGGAATATTAGAAATATGCGAGGTGGTTGAAGATTGTGAAGACTGTCGTGTTAAGGGTCGGGAAATCGCTTGACTTCCGGGAGGATTGTTGTCATCAAGACTCATTTCAAGGAATCTTGAAGTCAGAGAACTATCTCTGATCGTTGGCAATGTTGCGAAAGACTGTGAGGTTCTGATCTTATTGCATGGAAGTGTGGTGATAGGTTGAGATGTATCTTGTGAAAATGTCGTC
Organism: Fusarium miscanthi; assembly: GCA_014898875.1. Classification (NCBI taxonomy): domain Eukaryota; kingdom Fungi; phylum Ascomycota; class Sordariomycetes; order Hypocreales; family Nectriaceae; genus Fusarium; species Fusarium miscanthi. The sequence continues at coordinate 17,108 of JAAVUA010000152.1, forward strand.
GTACCATTGTTGGTTGGAGCTTCATATCGGTCTTCTTCGCGGAGAGCATGGGCCGTACGCGGACGAGGTGCTTGACTCTTCGATCGGGCATGGCCAGGACGTCCGTTGACTCCATTGACTCCGTTGACTCCATTGGTTCGCGATGTGGCTGACGGAGCGCCGTTTCGAGCGGTCTGGTTCCTGCTAAAGACATTTGAAGATGCGCTGTATCGAGACTGGGTGACCGAGGGTTGCTTGAGCTGGGGAGGATTAGCCGCTGTCATGCGATCATAATGATCTAGCAGAAGCAGAAGCAGAAGCAGGCCCTCTAGTAACGAGGGTACCAAGGATCTTAACTTACCCCGGAGGACATGCCGGCCAAACTCTGAGGCCTCACATTTGATCGAACACCAGCCGCGGCGGGAACATGCGATGTTGGCTTTGAAGGATACTCGAGGGCGCGATCAGAAAGAGGTTTGCGCTTGGGGTCAGATTGCGATGCTGCTTCAAGTTAGAGAGGACAGCTATAGGCGCTTCGTTAAGCGTACCTGGCTGGGGAATCTCTCGCTTCAGATTCTTCAGAGCCGACAACGAATTTGCCGTCGACGCAATGCGGGCATTATGTTGCGATTCGCTCCATTCTGTGAGTCCAGCGCTACCAGCCCCTATTGACATCGACATCGACGGCGCCGGCAGTCGACTAATCTTGGAGCTCCTAAATGTCTGTACCCAAGAATCCTCAGCTTCTGAAACATGAACACACTAGGTAAACAACGTACCGTATTCTCCTCCATGGTGGAAACAATGCGCCCAAACACAGGGATCAGGATATGAAAAACAAGGAGTAGTGAAGCACCCGTACAGACGGATGGCGGTAGCAGGAGGCGTTGCGAATATGCGAAGGATAAAAAAGAGTAGCGTAGAAAGCAAAATGGTATCGGTACACGCTTGGTCTCTAGCTCATGGGGAGCTACGTGATATTATGGTTGGTTTCGTGAAGAGCCTGATGCGGGATAGCTCGGTTGGAGATTGGCGATTCGAAGCGTTTACTTGTTTATGTAAACGCGTTGCCGGGGCAATGGGTCCGAGTCGCATTTAGAGATACCCCACCAACCAATGAGCCGGACTACAACATCAGAGGTAGATAACTGTACTTTGCAAAATGCTACCCTTCTAATGAACATTGTTTATCGATTGTCAATACTATTTTGAAGCTACCTCCTCTTCTTATCGTAGTGGCTGTAGCTTTCTGGCACATACATCAGGCTGTAGACAATGCCAATCCGTCTCCAACGCTCCGCGCCAGGGGCATGAGCTTAATCGTGTTCAAGTGTCAATGAGTTTCTCCTCAGAAATAATTGGATACATGCATGTACTGGCCACCTTTGAGTGCACCTCGAGATCAGACCTCAATTAAAGGAGTGGGAACACCTTGACATTGAGACAAATTCAGTCCAATGGTTCAATCCTCTAAGCTCCTGGTCTCAGGATAATACTCTGAAGCCTGTGGTGACAACCTACAATATTTGTATAACGGAAATAGAGAAATAGCCTCTTAATGTAACTGCTTTCAAGGACACTGCTACGAATGGTCAACCACGCTTATAATTGATAAGGGACTTTTAGCATTGATTGTATGCAGTTAGCATCATATCATCCAAGACATGACGGATGAGCCAAAAATATCCGGTTCCGACCTTGTTGGAGCTTTAAAGGATGCTGCCAAGTCATCACTCCACCATAAACTCAAGCTTCTTCTTCTGTTACCAGTAAATTATCCTACCCACCCACCTTTCTGTGAGAGAATCGACCTGACAATTCACTGAAATAAAGAAGTTGCAAGATAATTAGATAGTGAACATATTCTCAAGTCTTCTTCTCACAGGCGCATCAATCCGTGTCACAAGAGGATCTAATCCAAAAACGTTGCCGCCTCGCTGACTCAGCGCACAACGTTTCGCGAGAGCAAGCCAACCTAACGTGGGGGCCACATTGTATTAACATTAACATTCGCATTCACATGTCATCCTTGATCCATGACATGACGTTCAGTAGATGCGCTGTCGCTGAACCTGACCTCGCAACGCCGTCTCATTAGTCCTCGTCACGATCACCCGAATCGCCTTCATCATACGTCGCTGGCAACATAAAGAGATAGCTCCCAAGCTCTTCCATGGCTCGATAGCTCTACCCCTCCCCTCGTCCTCTTTGTCTTGTCTTACACACGATCACAAACAGTATGGAAAAATACAGCCAATTTCGCGACAGAGGTAAAGTCTTCCACAAATTAATAATATTCACATGCTAATGATTACTAGCAACGGGCATTGCGCCGTTTCTTCCCGTTTCGACCCCCGTATCAGCTCTCGCGACATTCACCCACGCCGCTCTTTTTTTCTTCCGCCTCCCATTCTTCATCGCTTACTTCCTCGGCTACTTCCTCTTCTTCCACTTCCTCCCGCTACCAGTTATCTTCAGAAAGGTTGCGCTATGGGGGTTGATGGCCATACCGGGAATATGGTGGGTTGACCTTCAGCTCGACGGTGTTAAACGTGGCACCCTCGCCGACCAACCCCGCGAGCGTTTCCCGCACCCTGGCTCGGTTATCGCTGCCAACTTCTCGAGCCCTATCGATGCTATCTACCTCTCCGCTATCTTCGACCCGATCTTTACCATTTCGTACCCCGATACTCGCAAGGTGCAGCGTGTGAGCTTGCTGGGTGCTGTTCTAGCAGCTCTCTCGCCTGTGCAGACTGGCCCTCCTAAAAATGCGAAACTCGTCGAGATCAAGGACCTTTTAGATAGCAACCCGGGCCAGATTATCGCTGTTTTCCCCGAATGTGGTACCACCAATGGCAAGGCTATTCTGCCTTTCAGCCCAAGCATCCTTCAAACACCAGCCGACGTCCATATCTTCCCTGTTAGCATCCGATACACGCCCTCCGACATCACGACGCCAGTGCCTGGAAAGTGGTTCCGCTTCCTGTGGGATCTCCTCTCTCGGCCGACGACGTGCATTCGTGTGCGCATTGCTGAGGGCCAAATCAACACTTCTGCCGCCAAGACCAATGGTGTAACGTCTCCCTCTTCCGAGCTACGCAACCGAGGTGACACTAGTTCCAGCGTTTCCCCAGATGAGCAGCGTATCCTTGATAGAGTAGGCGAGGCACTCGCCAGACTAAGCCGCGTCAAGCGTGTTGGGCTTACAATGAAGGATAAGGCAGCCTTCGTAGACGCTCTGAAGGGAAAGAAATAGATACCTGTGGAGGATTGGAAGATTCTAGGGCTGGTATGATTAACAGAGTGGTCGCTTCATTGGAAGTGACACTGTGTTTGGAGTTCGCATTGCAAGGAGCTATTGGGGGTTATTCTGTTCAGTCGGCCTGATACCCACAATCATTCGTGGATTTGCGTTGTATTCTTGTGCTTTGTTTTTTTTGGGTTATTTCCAAGATGCACATTCTCCGTTATAGCTCGTTAGGTAGACTTGGCACGCCCAGAGCATTTTCACGTATTGGCGAGGAGGCACTTTGAAGGCATTTAAGAACGAAAAAACATTGGGATATAAGTTCTGACCCAGAAAAATCTAAATTCGCCTTTTCCCACCCATTAAACAGGAATTACATCGTTACATTTGACAATTCTTTTTCACTTTCTTGAGCCTTTTTAGTTCTTGAGACCACTGTCGGTAACACAGCCCTCACTGGCGTTCCTCACAAGCTGGGCGTACTTGCTCAGCGTACCCTTGGTGTATCGAGGAGCTGGAGCCTTCCAGGCCTTGCGACGTCGGGCAACCTCCTCCTCGGGGACAATAAGATCGATAGCACGGGTTTCGGCGTCGATGACAATGGTGTCGCCGTCCTCAACGAGAGCGATGGGACCACCCTCCATAGCCTCAGGAACGACGTGGCCAATGATGAAACCGTGAGAACCACCAGAGAAGCGACCGTCAGTGAGAAGGGCAACATCCTTTCCGAGACCAGCACCCATGATGGCGGAAGAAGGCTTCAGCATCTCAGGCATACCGGGACCACCCTTGGGACCGTCATATCGGATGATGACAACGGTCTTCTCACCCTTCTTGATCTCACCAGCCTCGAGACTGGCAATGAAATCGGGCTCCGAGTCGTAGACACGAGCCTTACCCTCGAATCGGAGACCCTCCTTGCCGGTGATCTTACCGACACAGCCGCCAGGGGCGAGAGAACCGCGGAGGATCTGGATGTGACCGGTGGGCTTGATGGGGTTGCTCAGGGGTCGGATGATGGTCTGGTCCTCGGGGAAACCAGGCATGTTCTCGACGTTCTGCTTCATGGTCTTACCAGTAACAGTGATACCAGAGCCATCAATGATACCCTCCTTGAGCAGGAACTTGAGCAGAGCGGGAGTACCGCCAATCTTGTGCATATCAGCCATGACCCACTTCCCGGAGGGCTTCAGGTCGGCAAGGAAGGGAGTGCGGTCGGAAACCTTCTGGAAGTCCTCAATGTCGAGCTTAATACCGACAGAGTCGGCAATGGCGATCAGATGCAGGACGGCGTTGGTGCTGCCACCGAGGATGGTTGTGACGATCATGGCGTTCTCGAAGGCCTGGCGAGTCATGATGTCGCGAGGTCGAATGTCCTCCTTGAGAATGTTGCGAATAGCAGGTCCAACGCTCTCGCACTCGGCCTTCTTGCTAGGATCCTCAGCAGGGCTGCTGCTGCTACCGGGAAGAGTGAGACCGAGAGTCTCAAGGGCGGTGGCCATGGTGTTGGCAGTGTACATGCCACCACAAGCACCACCACCAGGGCAGGCATTTCGGATGATGTCGAATCGCTGCTCCTCGGTGATCTCACCAGTAATGTATTGACCGTAGGCCTGGAAAGCAGAGACGATATCGATAGATTCGCCCTGCTTGGTGCAGCCGGGACGAATGGTACCACCATAGACCATGATACTGGGACGGTTGACACGGCCCATTGCGATGGCAACACCTGGCATGTTCTTGTCGCAACCAGGCAAGCTGATGTTTCCGTCATACCACTGACCGTTCATGACAGTCTCAATACTATCGGCAATGATCTCTCGGCTCTGGAGCGAGTATCGCATACCGGTTGTACCCATGGAGATACCATCAGAGACACCAATGGTGTTGAATCGGTAGGGAATAAGACCAGCCTTGGCGACGGACTCCTTGACGACGGCGGAGAGGTCCATGAGGTGCATGTTGCAAGGGTTGCCCTCGTACCACACGGACGAGATACCAACCTGAGCCTTGTTCATGTCATCCTCTGAAAGACCAGTGGCGTAGAGCATAGCCTGGGATGCACCCTGGGCCTTGGGCTGGGTGATGTTGGCGGAGATCTTGTTGAGCTTGTCATCGGCGCGGAGGGCAGAGGCGGAGAAGAAGCGGCTGCAGAGGAGTCAGTACTCAGAAGTGAATTGAGCTTCAACTGACTGTTTGAGATGGAATAAACTTACCCATTGCTCCTCGCAGAGAGGGGGAAAGCTCCCACAGCTCTGGACCTCAACAGCGACCTAGAGAGCATAATGACGACGTTTAATCTTTTTCACTCGGGAAGAAGGGAAAAGAAAAGCGTCAATTGAAGCTTCAACCACAAACTCAAAAGCGTATGAAGAGAGTCCGTCGCCCGAGTAAAAGCGGTGGGATGAGTTTGTGGACTTTTTCTGGCTTGCGATGTCGGCTGCGTTTTTGCGTCCCAAAATTTGGGTTCCCTGTGACTGAGGTGGGAGAGGGGAGGAAACGTCCCCCAGCCCAGGGTGTGAAGTGCTCCCCGCATGACAATTGGAGTGTTTTGATTGGTTGGGTGACCTCATGGAGATGGTTCTTCGGGGGAGGTGCTTCAAGTCCGGAGGAGGCTTAAGCGTTGGAGTCCACTTTGAATAGAGTTATCCACTGGACTCGTGTGATTTGAGCTACGAATGCAAGGTAAGATCGTCCATGATGCCGAGGATCCGGAGTCTTCTTATGAGTCTCTGCGATTACATTTAGATGCTATTTCTGTCTTACATTCAGGTTGTCAAAGTTGGTGAGAGAATACATGGCATTGTCATCCTTGTCACCAGCTCAGAGCGACACCGGCGGATCATACAGACCCCTGCTACATCATCGGAGTGTTTATTGTTCTGAATGTATTTTCATGTTTCTATGACTTTGTACTCTTGTCTCTAATTCTATCAAGTCTCATCCGTATTCTAGTAACCATCAGTATAAGCATGCATAAATAGCCACACCGTCGTCCAAGTCTTCAAGATCCCATGCTGAGAAGTTGAGCCTCTCCTCACCGAACAACATTCAACCATCCAAGGCAACCCACTCCAAATCATCCAGTGCCTTCTTCATCTTCTTCGAAATGTCCTCAATGAACTCAAACTTGAAAACCTCATAGTGATGTCCCTCAATGTCCACGATATCAGCAAAAAAGTTCTTGTCGTACGTATCCCACCCCAGATTCCGCTCCTCACGGCTCAAATCCACAAGATCAGTCCCGTCCGCCGAGGGCACGGCCTTCTTGGCCCGGAGGAGACTAACCCGGGGCCGACGTCCTGCCTCCCAAACCGGAGGTGTCCAGGCTTGAATCATACGGCGAGCATCGGCCATGGCTAGATCAGCGAGAATCTGGTTCTTGTTCTTTCCCTCCTTGGAGCCTTCGCCAAGCATCTTGCGTTTTTCGCTAGAGAATTTATGAGGGTAGATTGTGTCAACCATGAGAATTCCGATGACTTCAATGTTGGAATCTTCAAGCTGCTTTGCGATTTCGAGACTCAAGTGACCGCCCATGCTCCATCCGCCAAGAAGAAGTCGGATCTTTCCAGCTGCGTTGCGACGCCTGGGAAAGTCGGGCTTCTCGACGGTTTCTTTGATCCAGCCGGTGTAGAGACGGGCCATGTCGCTGAGACCACCGTCGAAGGGCTCGCCGCTGTGAAATTTGGGGTTGTAGATGCCGTAGACTGGACGACGGAGAGGTTCTAAGCAGTGATATGAGAATGTGGTGCCGCCGCCATCGTGGATGAGAAAGGCCGGGACAGCTTCGCCAGTCTGCCAGTCTGCAGGCTGGACTATTTCAGGATTTGTGTCCATGGCCAATTTTCAATACTGATTTGATCCTCGGAGCTGCAATTTTTGTCGTGCTTGGTTCTTATTTGAGTTTCGTTTAGTGAGTGAGAGTGAGAGTGAGAACTTCGTTGAGCGTGATCCTTATCTCGGAAGGTATGCTGAGATCAAATCCTGCAAACGATCAAATGCTGAACAATAATTCGCTCAAATGAGAACAAAAGAGTAATCTTCAAAAACAAAGGCGAAGAACAAACGGATATCTAACAGGTCCGATACACAGGTACCGAGCAGATAATCACAGCGTCGTGCTACCGAGTCTAACTCGTATCGGATCTTGGACCTTCGGAGTCTATCGGCGGCGGTGACAGCTGGCGCCATCGGTAATTGCGGGGCCGGGCCGTGATTGGAGGCCGGCCGAGCAAGCATCATATCACACGCGGCAGACAATATGCTTCATCTGATTGTTTATATTCATGGTATCTCATTTCTATTTTACAATCCTTAGTATTCTCTTACCTCGATGTGCCCGACTTGAGGCAACGCCAAGTATCCTTGCAGCCTCCAGAGAAGCAAATGCAAAGCTCTCATGCTTCCACTTCTAAAGTTCTTCAACACCAAGATCTCATGGTCTCGGAATACTTCTGACTTCTCTCTCAACCTCTCAAGATCTTCTTCTCCCAGTAAGTATCGCAGATCATGAACTGCCATCTTACTAGCATAAGAAGCATCTTCTATATCGAGAGTCGCATAACTGTTCATGTCCTCCATATCCTCCTTTGGGATATAAAGGATTGCTCCACCTCCTGGAATTCTCTTTGCCTCTTCCCAGCTGGCAACTGGCCTTATGAATTTATGTGGCGCCCATAAACCTTCCCTGCAAGAACGTGTGATGAGCGTATCAACAGCCACACGTCGCATCATCCCAAGAAGTACGTCGCCCATGTCGAATCGGAAAACCTTTTTGTCGACTTCATAGGGAAGGTTCGCCATGCCTAGGTGGGAACTCAGTTTTGCTTGATAACCCTTGCTACCCTTGTTTTTTTCGAGTCCTCCGATCATATCGATCAGACGTTTGCGCGCAAGAGTGTAGGCGACGATGCGCGCACGTCGTTCTATCAGCCCTTCGTTCATTTCCGCATCCCCAACGCCTACTTCTGTGTTTGTCTCAGCTTTGGCGTCTACGTCTCCTGGTGTTTCTTCAGCTGCCGTTGAACTAGCTTCTGTGGCCATTTTCGCGATTTCGTTTTGTACAAGTCCGATCTGCCTCCGTACCCGTTCAATCCCTTTCCATATTGATTTCAAGTCCTTGGGCTCCATCTCCACCTCTCGCTCTTCTCTTGTCGGCTTGACTCTTAAGAAAGAAAATGGGCCTGGCGCCCACCAGTGGCTCGTCTGCTCGGGATCTGGGTGCTCGACCAATTCGAAGTCCTGCAAGAAGTATCTAGGGAGGCAAGTGTTCGTATTCTTGCACCACCTTGTCGGACTCATCAATGCTTCCGCATATGGATTATTTGATAACTTCTTCCGAAATTGTCCTGATATGGCCGTGGGCATCGCTTTCCTCGTACGTCGTCTCGCCTGCAGGAACTTGTAGTCCATCACGGGAGATATCGGTAGCCTTCCAGCATCCGTGTCTACAGTCTTGTCTTCGGGGTGGATCCTCGCTCGTTTGCCGCTCGCCATTCGATCAAGTTCCGATTCGATCTGGTTCAAGAGGGCCTTTTTGCTCAATTCGGATTTGTCGTAAGAAAGCCATCGTTTTTGGCAATTGATCGGTAGCCCATAAGTTTTGATTTGGCCAGTGCAGGCCTTTGTGTATCTCTTCATGGTACTCGTGGTGTTATAACCAATTCATGGTCGACTTGTGATGCTTGTTCGTTGCAAAGCATTCGAGGATGAACAGCTAAATTTCTCCCGTGGTCGGATCGTTATCGATAAGAGCCCCCAGCTTCGTAAAGCTTCCCCCACCACTTCCGCCCGGCCCCGGTCCGCAAACTTACATCACCGTTCACGTACATTCGCGATCATGTTTCTACGACCAAGAACGTTGCGCGTGCTGCGCGGCGTGTCGCAGCAACATGTGAGAGCTTTCGGCTTCTCCAGTTCTTCCGGAAACTCGCCAATGTCACCAATGGGCAACATTCCCATGCCCTACATCGAGGAGTCGTCGGTAAGCTACCTGAGTCCAATTGGTGCCTGCGCGCAGCTAACGATTTCAGGCTGCCGGAAGAAAAACATGTTTGTTCGGATTGGTGTCGGAAATGGTTCATGAAGCTGATGGGTTATAGGGGATATCTTTTCCAAGCTACTGCAGGTGAGGGCAAGCTCTGGCCATCGAGCTATCGTTGCTAACAGTGTAGGAACGCATTGTTGTCCTAAATGGTGAAGTTAACGACTACATGTCCGCTTCAATTGTGTCGCAGCTGCTTTGGCTCGAGTCCGATACCCCCGATAAGCCGATCACGATGTACATCAACTCTCCTGGTGGTTCCGTCACTTCAGGTGTGTTCGCTCCGCGGTCAATCCACCATCGATGCTTACAGCAAGTGTAGGAATGGCAATATACGATACCATGACATACATCAAGTCCCCAGTCTCAACAGTGTGTGTCGGTGGCGCCGCGTCGATGGCTGCCATCCTCCTCGCCGGAGGTGAGGCAGGCAAGCGATTCTCTCTCCCCCACAGCTCGATCATGATCCATCAACCACTCGGTGGCACTCGAGGTCAGGCATCTGATATCATGATTTACGCAAATCAGATCCAGAAGACACGGGAGCAGTCGAATAGAATCATGCAGTATCACCTCAACAAGGCAAAGGGTCATGAAAAGTATTCTCTTGAGGAGATCAATGACCTGATGGAACGCGATAAATACTTGTCTCCTGAGGAGGCTTTAGAACTCGGCGTTATCGACGAGATTTTGACAACGAGACCTGAGTCAGAGCAAGAGAAGAAGGAGAAGGAAGAGAAGCAAGGAGGGGCTGATACACCCCAGACAAGTTGAGACTTGGACCTTAGGGTTGAAGATGTATATTATTGCTAACAAGCGTTTATTAAATACATTGTCGAGTTTGCTTTCGAATATTGACTCTTGGAAATGGGCCCTTAGTCAGGCCCTGCTTCCGTGCTCTTAAGAGCAGCAACCTCAGCCACTGGTGCTAGAGTCTTCTTCTCAGCAGCAGCACATTCTCAGATACAATAAACATGCATTACTATTTATCTAATGGCCAGACGTGACAGGATAGCCATACAGCAACGTCTCGAAGAGCATCGCACCATTATTGGTTCACAGCAATAGCCCCAGGTAGAAAAAGCCATGGTGCAGGGTAGCTTCATTGTGTGCCCTCTTGTTGAGAGAAAACTCACCTGTGGACACTATTGTATCATTTGTCATATGTGAAAGCAATAAATCTGTGGTCGTTTGATGAAGATGATATCAGGGTTGCTGTGGAAGTTCGCCTCATATAGCGACTCTTACGCCGGAGAGGATCGTGGTTGTCTGTTCAGTTTGGTTGGCAGTGACAGGATGCTTAGCCAAATCTGCCAACAGATGTTCAGCCAGTACCAGATATCGCTTCCAGGTTGGTCAATACTTGTGTTATTCAATGTTCGAATAGTAAAGAAAGACAGAGTTTATGAGAAGATTTGAGTTGAACCAAGTTTCATGCTATGTACTAACTGACCACCCACTTATAGATATTGTGTGGCAACATCCTCCAACAATCTTTGTACGTAGAACCGTAGATACTATCAATATATACTTTTCAAAAAGTCTCCAGTTTATGGGTTTAGTTGTGGTCGATACGGAAGACCGCAACATCGTGTGTCTGCAAGTTGGCCGAGACAGTCTTGCCCTTTCCTTTAGCACCAGTCAGAAGCTCAGTCCACGAGTACTCCATGTCCTTAAGTCCTGGGACGTCCTTGAGGTTCAACTGAGTGTTCAAGTTTCCCTTGCTAGCGACGATGGCGACAACTGTTCCGGTTGAGATGGGACCGGACCAGTATGGGTAGATCTCGCTGCTTCCCTTTGCGGGAGTGTTGGGAGGTGTGAAAGGCACAGCAGGCTTGGAGAGCGAGTCTTGGTTGACCGCGAGTAGGCCCTGGAGTATAGTTAGTGGGTGTTATCAGGGGCTGGTGGAGTTGTTGGAAGTACCTTGTTTGTGATCAACTTGACCTCATCGCTGTTAAGCTTGGTCATGTCTGTTCCGAGAATGATGGGGGACTTGGTGATGCACCAGATGGCAAAGTGGGTGCGCTCCTCAGCAGGAGTAAGAGCACCGTTGGCGAGGATCTGGCTTCTGGTCAGCTCCATACTCACTCATAGCCAAGGTAGGATCAAGACTCACCATCATATCGAGGTCATTGTAATGGCCTGGTACAGTGTACTTCAGGATAGGTGCCGCTTGGTTAGCAATACGAACGACATCCGCCCATTTGCCCCAGTTGTCCTGGCTCATTCGCCACATGTGTCCAACCTGAGCACCCCAAGTCCAAACCTCATCATAACCCCAGTTGCAGAGCGAATACAGGATGTCCTTTCCTGTAGCGCGAAGGAGATCCCTCATCTTCTCATATCGGGGCCTGGAGCTAGGAGCTTGGTTGTTGGGGCATGTCTGGATATCGGCACCGTTGCCTGTGTTGCAGGGTGTGTAACAGTTGTCGTACTTCCAGTAGTCAACACCCCAGCTGGCAAGAAGATTTGCGTCTTGCTGCTCGTGGCCTTCACTTCCTGGATAACCTGCACAAGTTTTGGCTCCGCCGTCACCGTAAAGACCGAACTTGAGACCCATGGCGTGGATCTCATCGGCTACTGGCTTGATACCTCTTGGCCACTTTGCAGGGTCAGGGACGAGATTGCCCTTGGAGTCACGCTGTTTTGTAGACCAGCAGTCATCAATGTTGACGTATTGGTATCCGGCATCCTTGAGACCAAGATTGATGAATGTCTTGGCTGTAGCAAGGGCAACTTTCTCACTGGCTGCATTGCATTGTCCTTGGTTCTGATGGTATGTTAGTCTGGATCAAGAAAGGTAGCTGATATGAAGAAACTGACCCAGCCATTCCAGCCAAGAGCAGGAAGCTTTCCAACTTCACGAGTCTGAAGATGGTTTCGTGAAGGGACAGCCGTAGCTAATCCAGCGAGAGCCACGACACCAAGAGATTGAGTATTGAAGAACATTGTAAAGACACCAGAGCTGCTGTTGAGTATGTACAAAATAGGAACTGAAAAGACACTGGAAACATGATTCTTATATACACTTGACCCTTGAACATGATCGTCTAATTCTGGTACGGCACTTCATGATGCTTTAGCTGCCGGCTAATAAGGCAACCGCTGGTTAAACTCGTATAAGTCGATGCCTCCACAAAAACAAGTCCGGGGAAAGTCTCAGATCGGAATTGATCAACAAATCACACGACGCCCAACTCCTACTAATTGGCGCGGCTCATGGTCAACTCCCATTTCCCCCAGATGGAAAAATGCACTTCTTTTACCGCTCCAGCGTTGGCGATCCACCGAGGATCAAGCCGAGTACTACCTTCCTCTGCGTCGCGTATTTGAAGTCGTTCGATGAATTGAATGGTGCTGCTCCAAAGTGAGGTTGATGATTGAACTTGCGGGCCAATCGGAGGTGTAGCTAGTATTTCCCTACTGGGTTGAGGATTAGCGAAACGTTTTGGTGACCCTTTCATAAGCGGACCAAACATGATGTAAACCTAAACAACCTTGTTGAAACAGTCGACTCAATGCGCTCTTCTCAGGTCGGATGAACTGTTACTACCTGGTATGTTTCTTCTTAATTGAGACGTGGGCAGGGTAGTCGGGATGAACGTGCCGGTTGAGTGGTGCGGATGTTGGGTAAACAGAAACATGCAGCTGATGATATTCGGACCGACATTACAGCTGAAGTGCGGAACAGACACAGAAAGAATACATTCTTGGGACCTTGATGGCGATCATTGTGATCAATAGAGACATAGGGTAGAGAAGAGGTGAAGACGAAGCTAACGAGGTGAAGATGAGAGATCTCGAGATAATTCACCAAGAGTATCAATCGAGCGCATGATCATGGGTATCTGCCCACCCAGCGGCAATTGTTGTTCAGACTAGCTGAGAGCGAGTCAGAGAGGCAAATTGCAGGAAACGGAGACATGCGGTTTCGAAACATACTCATGGATAGTCCAAGGTATAGAGTCTCAGGTTACTCACCCTACCAACTCTAGGTGGGCTTACAGCCCAAGATAGATGAACTGTTCTTATCATGACATAATAAAGTATCATTTGTAACAGATTTGGACAATCATACGTAAATATCATCATCCAAGATATCATCACCTAATTATTCATGACCTTATTTCCTAATCAGGCAATTATACAGCTCCTCCAAGCTTCAGTAGTCAGGTCTAGCCTCTCATGGTGTTTTCCGACAAGCTCGGCATTCAAAATTGTTCCTGACGTCAGATTCGAGACCGTTCATGTTGAACCCCACCAAAAAAGTGCCCCGCGTACCCCTCCACTTCCATGATGGCGGACCAGACCTTTATTTATTTAATTGCTCCTGAAGATCATCAATATTGATCAGCAGAAAACTTATTCTCCCGCCTCTTCATATTTTGTTGATGCGAAAGATAGCAGGATGGAGCACGACACCAAGACCCGTATGTGCTTCTCGACTCTACCCTCGAACACGACTGACTCCGCCGACAGCCCAATACAAAACGAGCGATCCCACTTCGTTCGCGAGTGAATCCGTCAAGAGGCGATGGCCTGTCATTCTGGTAAGATCCTTGGATGTACCGTGTGCGAGGCACTCACTGACTTCCAACTAGACCCAAGGAATTGACGATGTCTACCGCGCCGTTACCAAGACCAGCGATCCCGAGAAACTAGCGGAGGGCAAGAAGATTATCGAGCAACTCGCAAATCTCAAGTACGAGGTTGAGCATGACCGAAAGTTCAGGTACTATATACTTGTGTCGCGCACAGAAGAACACCACGGCTGACTGCGTAGTCCCCTCCCCGATGATGGATTCACAGAAGAGATCGAGACATATAACAAGGAGCTTGAGGCTCTGGGCCCCGATGCTCACTGGTACGATGTACCATGGCTGTTCTCCGAATGCTACCTATACAGGTAAGTCCTTGTAACAAGAACCCTCTGCATGCGCCACTCACAACGTTCAGACGTATCGCGGCCATTTTCCGCATGACCGAACACTGGAGATCCTACGATCTTTTCGCCCGACAGAAGATGGACACCTTCCGATCATCAAGACCCGCCGTTCTCGAGCTCGCTAGCAACTATAGGCAATTAGTCGAGCAGCTCCGCGCTGACAAGGACTCAACGCATGATCCCAAGGCCGAGAAGACTCTGTTCCAGGAGATGTTTGAGATTTGCCTTTGGGGAAATGCTACAGACCTGTCGTTGCTTACAAACCTAACCTATGAGGATATCCAGAAACTTCAGGGTTCTGAGGCTCGTAAGGCGGCTGAGAAGAATATTTTGGTCAATGACCTCCCTAAGGCATTTGATATTCTTAAGAAGGCGCAAGCTGAGGGCAAGAAGGAGCGTCGTGTTGATATCGTCCTCGACAATGCTGGCTTTGAGTTATATGTCGATATGATTCTGGCCGGGTACCTTCTCTCAGCTGGCCTGGCTACACAAGTCGTCCTACGACCCAAGTCCATCCCTTGGTTCGTCTCCGATGTTGTGCCCAGCGACTTTAGCGGCTTGTTGAACGCTGTTGCCAACCCCCGCGCTCTTTATGATACGCCATCGGAGGATGAAGAACTCCAGGGCAAGAAGCCTGAGCCTCTATCCGAGGACGGCGAGAAGGACCTCAAGTTCCTGTTCCAGGAGTGGGCTACCTTCCACGCCGAGGGACAGCTCATGCTCCGTCCTAATCGATATTGGACTTACGGCGGTAGCTTCTGGCGATTACCCGCCGAGAACCCCGAGTTGCATGAGGAGCTCAAGGAAGCCGAGCTGGTCATCTTCAAGGGTGATTTGAACTACCGCAAGCTCACCGCTGATGTAAGTAACCTCCGTCTTGTTAGAGACCAATGCTGACTTGTCACAGGCTGCTTGGCCCGCTACCACACCTTTTATCGAGGCTCTTGGCCCCATGGGTCCTTCGTCAGGCGTGAACGTCTTGTCCTTGCGAACTTGCAAGGCTGATGTTGTGGTTGGTCTTCCGGAGGGTAAGGATGAGGAGTTGAAGCAACTTGAGGGCGGCGGTGGTGATTCTGGTGCTCGAAAGTGGGCGTGGAACGGAAAATGGGCTGTTGTGAATCTTTCTCAGGGTCATTAGAAGGGATGAACGAGGACATGTTTTGTTGGTATGAGGATAGATGTTTAGAAGCACAAAAGATATGATAGAAACCATAAAGCGATTTCCCCGGATAATGTCCCTTCGTCGCTCTCGAGTTGCGGTGCTGGCAGACATGTGCGATCCCGTTTCTGCTTTGTTCGAGTTCCACTGTGTTTATACACGCACGTGCTCAAGGACCATCTGTAATCAGATGACACCATCAGAAATACAGATCAAATTGAAAATGAAGAAAGAAACCCATTCCGGGCAACGTTTTACGAACAGGAGGCCAGAATCTGTTTGTAGCCCATGATCAACCACCAAGAAAATCTCAGACTCCACGCTACCAAGCCCCTTTTCCAGAGCATACATGATCTTGAGAAATACACACTACCGTGGTGTTCTCAGGTCGACTTCCCCTCGGCCTCTGGCTTCTTGTGCTTCTCTGCTTCCTCCGAGGCCGTTCGCTCTCGCTTCGCTTCCATCTGTGCGACGATGTCGGTGTGGATAGAGCCGGGCGTACAGGCACCACTATTGCGAACGCGATCCTGTTGAAACCCTTTAGTCTTTCGTCTCCAAAACCTTGGACTATAATACCTGATCGACTGCAAGACGTCCATCGTTACAAGTCGGGCATACTTCTGTGTTGGGTCGTGCGGCAAAGCATTCGTGTTTAGAGACCAGAGACTGGGGAGCTTGATCAGGCGAAGTTAGCTGAAGGATGAAGATGATGCGCGAGGGAGACGAACGGTTTGATGTGCCTTGGAGGGGGCCTTCACTTTTTGTAGTTGGGGAGGAGGCTTCCCACTGGTTAAGCACTTCTTGAGTAGGCATGACAAATGACTTGAGGTGTTTCAATCTTGTTTGGGATAGGTTGATAGAAGCAGAGTAAGTAGGTGGTTAAGTCAAGAGGATGAAGTTATAGCAAAACGAAAGTCAAGTGATTCTTAACCCTCCACATGAAGCCTGACGTCACATAGATGCACTTTGAGTTAACAGAATGCGGCAAATCATATGTGAGGTTTTCCTCATCGCCGTTGTATTTGTGTGACAGAAAGAACGAGCCACGGAGACCGTTGAATCCGGTGTAAGCCAAGCTCCTCCAATATGAGGCATTCAGTGGTCACAAGCCAATGGTTAACTGCTGTCAATAGAAAGAGTTGAGAAGTGCTACTGTCCAATTTGGTCATCTCAAAAGAGATTCTCTGTGTAAGTGAAGTTCTTTCTCATAGCCAACTCCCGGTCTGAACTCGAGATGTGAAGTCTACCTTATAGCCTGTCCCGACAGCTTGGGCCTCGCTCGCCAGGGGTGTCAGAATGACTTAGCAGGTCCACAGCAGCCAAACTTGTCACTTCGTACCAAAGAGTGTGAAATGGTTATAAAACAATACACACAAGTCGCCGAATAAATATCATCTCCCAAATTCTGTTTTCATTGCGCTATTATAATGCCAATACTTTGAGTTGGGTATATTTCTTACCTCAAGCATCTTACCTAATAAGCTTGGTAGGTACATGGACAGCTCCTTCTTTTTGTCGCCCCGGACACGGGTTCCTGATCTTCTGGAAGGCGCCCCGCAAATGCAATTGCAAACGGAGCTCTTCCGTGTCAGGTGACGGATTTAGGTTCCTCATCTTGCATTATACATCAACTTTAATTGACCTGATCAGCCATTATAACTTCTCTGACCGTTTATGACTTCGGAGGCGAGACGTTATAATGGACATGAACAGTGGAAGACCTCTCATTCCTCGCCTCCCAAGCGGTGTATCTCCTCATAACCACAGCCCATCAAATACAAGACCTGCGACCTCGGCACGACGACAGATTCGCTCGCGCGAGGGATGTTTAACATGCAAGTATGTATAAAACTCGTATCACCTGATTCAACATCTAATCCATCTGAAGGAGGAGAAAGGTTAAATGCGATGAGCAAAGACCAAGATGCTCTCATTGCGAGAGACTAAATATGGAATGCAAATGGCGACCTCAGCAACGATCAGGAGTTCAAAGAAGACAAGCGCCTTCTACCGAAGCACCTGATCAATCTATCGAGCAACACCTATCACCCAATCTCGACACATCGCCGGGGAGTTCAGTTTTCCAACCAGGAAACGCGGTTGATGAGGTCTTCGACTATGCGAGTTTCATGTGGGATTACGGCGACTTTTGGCAACACGCTTCACCAGACACACAGCAGAGTCAGGGGGTGGAAGCGAACATGTTGGTAAGATGAAATTATTGACGGTATCTACACGAATGCTGCTGACGCGAAAAGGTGGCTCAACCACAAGTGGCATTCCCAGATAGGACAGCTTTTGCAACACCGCTTCCAGCGCCTTCACTGACACAAAGCAATGGCAGTCGGGGGCAAGATACCACGGATGGAAGTACCAAGTTGATGGAGTTCTTCGCCAGCTCCGTCAACCCCCCTATCATCGCTGAGGTTGAGACTCAGAAGAAGTGGGTGTCCATGCGACAAGCTGTCGTGGAAATGGCAAGCGTTTCTCCCATGGTCAGACACGCGATTATGGCCTTTTCGAATTTACTTCTTTCCCGGCGCGATGGAAACTGGACCATGAGCGACGAGGATCATTATCAGCGCGGTGTTACCGAAGTCGCGAGCCATGACGGCACATCAATGTCGGAACACAGCCCTGCACGCGAATACCTTCTTGCAGCACTGTTCTTTCTCAGCTATATCGATATCTTGGAGAGTCGTCTCGAAGCCGCGCACTCAAATCTCAAGCGTGCATATACGCTCTTCCAAAGCAGTAACAAGCACGGCCTGACAGCGGTAGAAAAGCAGTTACTTCTTTGGATTCGACTTCTCGATGGTCGGGCGGTAACGGCCGGTGGCTCTGGTCTTTTCCTCACCAAGGATGACGAGGTTCTTCTGGTAGAAGCATCACCCGCGAGTTTCGATGGTGAGCCCGAAGAAGTTTTGAAAGATCCCACTGATGACATCGAGGATGTATTGTTTCAAGTGTTGTACCAACCTGGCGTTGTGTTCTATCAAAAAGTCCAAAGCTTCATGGGAAGGATATCCAAGATAGACCCCTGGCATCGTTCTCGAGGGACAGTCGAAGACGAAATCGAAGTCATGAACATCGGTACGGTCATAACGGCGGATTTGCGAACACTATACGAACACCGCCCACCATTGATGGACTTTGCTGTGGCAGGCAAGCTAAAGGAGCCTCACGTCTCGAAGCACCTGGCTTTTGTCATCACACGAGCATTTAGAACGTACCTGTCAAACTATTACGCAAGCAAAGTCCACCTTCACCGAGTTGCATACAAGAACCTTCCTCTGACCAAGGAGGCGTCCGAGGCGTTGGACCAGATCCGAAACCTCGCTAGACAGATTGTGGCGGACTTGGACCCTGAGGATACGCTCCCCGTCAACATGCTCTGGCCGCTGCTGATGCTGGGAGTTGAAGAGCAAGATGCTAACGAAAAGGCGTGGATAAAGACTCAAATTCTCAGGATGGAGAAGGTTGCTGGTAACGCGCGCATCACAGCGCAAGTATTAGAAGAGGTTCAAGCTCGACAAGATGCTGCCAAGGCACGAATGGATATCCGGGCCGTAATGCATGCCGTTTTCAACTCATGCTTTGCCATTGTCTGAGTTATTTGAGACTTGGTCGGCTTCCTACGGCTTGCTTTTTGGAAGAGCACGGAACATCGCCAATGAATTACCACCAATGGCCGCGCATCAACCTTTGTGCCACTCTGACTACCATTTAGTTAGCTTCGCATATACATCCGACATGTCGGGATGAACTAGTTCTCATGGCTCCTGCCACTAACATCATGCGACTTGGCATGGATGGCTTCTCTTGTTCTTCAACAGTTCGAGCTGATGGTCGGTTCGATGCCCCACCCACACTCGTCGAGCCGATCGGATGTGGCTGTCTCCAACTTCCCCGCATGATGCTAAAGTGGATGAAGCTGGGGATGGGTCTTGGCACCTGGACGAACTGACAAACCATCATGGTCATGAATTGTATAGATCCCCGCATGGGACGTGGCATAACACCCATGGACCCGATGGGGGCGCAAAGAATATCCCCACAATGTCGGAGTGTGGAACAAAACCCTCGCCATTGATCTCGAGACGATTGATCATCTTCTACTCTGATCTTGTTCTTCGTTCTTCACTCCAACATCTTGTGATTTGAACAAGCAGTATCCCAACATCTAATCTCAATCATTCACAATGGGCTCAATCGCGACAACGAGCAAGCCGTTCCCTGGCGGAATTCACGTTCCCTCTCTGACTTGGTTTGCCAATGATGCCAACCAAGAGATCGACTGGGACGTACAGAAGAAGCATATCGAGTTCTTGATAAACTCTGGTCTTGACGGAAGTATGTTCAGACGAATGCCTCACATGAACCAAACTAACAAAGTGCAGTCGTTATTGCTGGAACAAACGGAGAGGCCGTCACACTCTCAGCCGCCGAAAAGTCACAGCTCGTCCGAACCACTCGAGAGCTCGCAGTTTCCCTCGGCCGTCCCGATATCACAATCACATTGGGCACCTCATCACAAACCACACGAGATGCCATCAACGAGACAAAGCTCGCCAAGGAAGCTGGCGCCGACTTTGTCCTCGTTCTCACTCCCAGCTACTTCCACTTCGCCATGACACAAGATGCCATCGTGGCTTTCTTCGAAGAGCTTGCCGAGGCGAGCCCTGTTCCTGTCGTCATCTACAACTTCCCTGGCGTTGTCGCTGGCCTTGACGTCAACTCAGAGATGCTCGAGCGCCTGGGCCAGCACCCCAACATTGTCGGCGTGAAGTTGACATGCGGTGGTATCGCAAAGGTTGCTCGCATTGCAGCTCAGTTCAAGCCCGAAGACTTCTTTGCTCTCGCTGGTCAGAGCGACTGGCTCGTTCCCGCTCTCTCTGTCGGAGGCACAGGCACCATCACCGGTGTCGCGAACTTGTATCCCATGGCCTGTCTGCAGATCTACGATTTGTACAAGGCTGGAAAGACAAAAGAGGCAGAGGCTGCTCAGCTTGAGTTGGCAAAGATGGAATGGGGATTCGCCAAGGGTGGCATCAACGGTACCAAGTGGGTTGTTGCTAAGCTCCGAGGATACCCTCTTGAAAGCTGCCATTGCAGGCGACCTTATCCTCAGTATAGCGATGAGAGTAAGCAGGAGTGGATTTACAAGGTTGTTGAGCCTCTGTCGGCTGTTGAGAAGGGCCTTGGCAAGAGGGCAGACAACATCTAGGTGGATGTTTTGAAGACGATACAATACGATTTTATATATGACAGATATGCAAAAGCAAGAAAAAGAAAGTTAAAAGATAATGCATCTCAATTCCCATGAAGAAACTAGTACGCGGACCCTGTCAACTGTTCGAATCGACATCATAATAATCGTGTATGGTTAGACTGCAAGCTTCAACATCGAAATCACAACTTCAAAGCGTCATGGAGCATTCGCACTTGGAGACTCTAATCTTGTCCCGTCTACACATGAAGCTCTTTGGCTCTCATTTTCTCCTGTCTATTCTCACTACCGAACTCGTTTCGGGTCAAAGGGTCGGGATTGATGGATGGTCTGTTCTTTATCATGAACCGAGTTGCGAGTCGGATGTCTACTATCAGGCCATCATCGACTTAGCTAACAGTTCTCTGACTGTTAATGAATCTATCCCGGCATTAGTTTTCGTTCAAACATGGAACAAGGTCATATGATGCCCTGGGACTTCGGTATATCATTCGCCTAACTTACCAATCTTGTTAGCCAAGCATCCCCGCATGACCTAGAACCAATCGCCTTTCTTGGTCGCATCGGCTCGCGTGTCGGATGCTTCTCCAAACAAAACCTCAACTGACTCATGATGAACCACTAGTTCGTTATACCCCTGTCGATTCTTATTCCTCATGCAAAAGAAGAGGAAAACATGGTTGGAATGACCTCACCCTCGTCTTCTCCACACCCATCCCCGGATTATTATTCTACTTTCCCCACGCCCCCCGGATTGACGATGGAATAAACTATATATCCGAGGGGACCTTCTTGCGGGGGATCAAAGATTTACATGCAACAGAGCAGTTCTTCACTTCCATTTTCAGAAGGTTCATTTATCAGAAGATAGACATCAGACAATATGGGTGGCTTTCGCGCTGTCGAAGATAGGCCCACGCCAAAGGAGGTGTACAATTGGCGATTGTACACTGAGGCTGCTGTTATTGCTACAGGATCACTGCTGTAAGTTTACTCACTAAAACGAGAAATTTTGGTATTGACAATTATAGGTTCGGTTATGACTCTGCTTTCATCGGCACTACCATTGCTCGCGATAGCTTCAAGCGTGACTTTAACATCAAGCCGGAGGACTCAGCTGATATCTCGAGTAACATCACTGCCACGTTCCAAGCTGGTGCTTTCTTCGGTGCCATCATTTGCTTTTTGAGTATGTTTCAAATCTCCTGTTCTAGGGATTATTGCTGACAGGTTTGAAGTTACTGAGAAGATTGGTCGCAAGTGGGCTCTTCAGGCCAACGTTGTTGTGTTCCTCATCGGTGCTATTCTCATGACTGCTGCGACTCACCAATTGTCTTATATCTGTAAGTCACACTTTGATCCTTCTCACCCTCTATCTAACACCTACAGACGCCGGCCGCGCTCTCACCGGTATCGCATGCGGTGCCATCACCGCCACAGTCCCCAGCTACATCGCCGAACTCTCCATCGTCTCCATCCGCGGTATCCTAACCGGTCTCTTCGAAGTCACATACCAAACCGGTTCTCTGATCGGCTTCTGGATCAACTATGGCATCAACCAGAACATGAACCCTTCTTCTGCTGCTGCATGGCGTGTCCCCATGGCTGTTCAGATTGCCCCCGCTGCTATTCTCTTCATTGGTGGATTCTTCCTCCATGAGAGTCCGTTGTGGTTGATGCGCAAGAATCGTGAAGAGGAGGCTACCAAGGCGCTGGAGAGTCTGCGACAGATTCCTCGTGATCATAAGTGTGAGTTTAGTTGGCTCAAGATGAGAATTTGGTGCTAATGGTGGGCTAGATCTTCAGGAGGATCTTGATATGATTCGAAAGCGTCTTGCAGATGAAGCCTACGTTGCTAGTAGGTTTGGTACTGGACCTTGGGCTCTTTTCCGAGGTGCTGTATCTGAACTTACCCGCAAGGGAATGCGAAACCGTGTTCTGCTTGTTTTCTGCTCTTTCGCTCTGCAGAACATGTCTGGTGCTGCTGGTAAGTTGACCGCCACGCTTCTACACAACACTGCTAACCATTGATAGCTATCAACTATTACTCACCCACCCTTTTCGGTTCTCTCGGCATCAGCGACGTTGCCTTGTACACTGGTATCTATGGTCTTGTCAAGGGTAAACTCAACGTCCCCCGGTACTCTAAGCTCTTACTGACTCTTTGTAGCTGTTGCATCTATCATCTTCTATGGTGCTCTCATCGACATGTGGGGACGACGTAACCCTACCATCATCTCATCTGCCATGTGCTCTGTCTGTCTTTGGATCGTTGGAGCTTATGTCAAGATTGGACACCCCGCTACTATCATTGCCGAGGGCAAGGAGCTTTCTCCTTCAACTGCCGCCGGTGGTAAGGCTGCTACCGCTATGATCATGATCTACTCTGTCTTGTAAGTTCTCGTATTGGGTATCATGGATGCAGTATGCTAACTCTTATAGCTGGTCCTTTGGTCTCAACGGTATCCCCTGGATTGTCTCAGCAGAAATCTTCCCCGGTGCTCTCCGAACCCTGACAGGCACATACGCAGCCTGCGTTCAATGGTAAGTCACTTTTGCATCTCTCCAAAACAACAAGAACTAACTCCTACAGGCTCACTCAATTTGCCATCACTAAGGCTCTCCCCTATATCTTCAAGTCCTTCGGCTACGGAACATGGTTCTTCTTCGCATGCTGGATGATCACCGCCACCGTCTGGGCCTTCTTCTTCCTCCCTGAGACAAAGGGCAAGACCCTCGAAGAGATGGACGTCATGTTTGGCTACGTTCACGACCGCGCTCCAAGCGAGCAGGACGATATGGTCAAGGCTGGTGCCAGATCCTCTGTGACTGAGCACAAAGAGGAAAGTGTTTAAATAGGTGTTACCTAAGTATACATACACTCTACTCGAAATCTAAACCAGAGATATATCTCCCCCATTGGCAATAAATCCACAAGGACCGTTACTAATAGTCGTTCCCCTCCTGACATCCGGTGAAGTGATGAATGATGAATTGAAGTTGTCGTTGAGGTTGCAGGAGTTCGCAATCACTAATTCACAGCCTCCTGGGAAATTGGACCAGATGCAGTTTGGGGTTTGATGGCATGCTACACAGCATTCATAGGCATTCCGTGCTGGGATCCCGACCTGAATCTGATTTCTTGAGCCACCGTAGTTGACTTGCCAGATGAAATGCCCTCCGTTGGCTGAATTGATGAGATTGTTAGCTTGACATGCAGCGTATGTAGTTGCAGTAGCGAGAGTTGTGGTCGCAAAGAATGTCGTGTTCCAATCGATGGGCCTCGTGGCCCAAGTCCAAGTCGAGGTGGTCGTCTCGGTAATAACATTTTCCACGGTAGCCTGCACAGTCCTACTCTCAGTCCGCGTACTAGTAACTGTAGCAGTAACAGTCGCAGTAGCAGTGTTCACCGTTACGTTCCGGGTCACAGTTGTAGTGGGTACAGATACAGGACAACTTCTGGAGGTAACCGTTTGGGCGGTCAGAGTGAAGATTGTAGTGTTGCAGACAACAGCTTGGATATTCGGCAAGCATCTCTTTTCCAGGGCCGGTTGAGCCGTTGGTCCCAACTTGTCATTGTCACGTTTGTTACGGCGTCGAGGGACGTAGCCTGGTTCAGAGGCAATGGGTACGAAGCCTGCTGTAGCAGGAATAGTAGATGTGCGCCGAATGGTAGCTGTCAACGTCATGGTGCTCGTTGATGTGACAGTAGTAGTAGCTTCTTCCGTGTCGGTGGTGGTGACTAGACATGGTCAGAATCATAGTCGTCTTCAAGGGCCTTTTGCTCACCATTGGTTATAACAGTAGATGTCTCGGTAACCAGCAAAGCAGAGACCACAGTTGAGTTGACAGTCTGAGTTCTAGTTATGGTTGAGGTGCTATTGAAGACAAAGACTGTCGCTGTAGGGCAGACGGTGATGTTACGGGTCAGTGTTGATAGAATGGTATTCGATATTGTAGTGGGAGGTGTAGGCGAAGCAGTAAGAAAGGAGCCGCATCCTCGCAAGGTCACGCATTTTCCTGTAGTAGATACATTTTGGGCGATAGCTACTCCGATCAAGGTGTAAATCAGTAGAAAGAGGTGCATCGTGTTGGTCCGATAGTCAGGCTGCGATGATTGTGTTTTCAAGAGACAGGGAGAAAGTGGGCAATCTCAGAAGGGTATAAGGGCAGTCCCTCAAATATTGATCTCCCCTCGATTCATCGTATTCATTTCATGTCATAGAGTCATACAGAGAACTGATGATACATAAATTCCCATGATGGCGTCTTGATTCGAAAAATGAAGCACGAGGCTTTGGTGATAAAGTCAATCACAATGTAAACAATCTTGTCCGCATCACAGCATAGCCTTTCTGTTGACCGAAGCTGTAGACATAGACTTATTCAATATTTATAAATTCAGTTTCTGATAAGTTCTATAGGGCTTGAAAAAGGTTAAGCATAAGTGTGATAGAGTCATCGAGTTGAAGAGAAAATACATCTGTCTCACAGTTGAAGTCGCAGCCGCAATGTGAAGGGCCACCCTACACGAGCAAGCCATATATACCAAGTAAAATACTCCAATTGTATGATTGACTGCCTTTGGGCTATTTACGCTTTGCGGCATGAAAGGTCATCAGCGCAGAGAAAGAGCGGCGTGAATAGTCCAGGGCTACGTGGCCCTGAGGAATGATGCATCTCAAGCACTGCCAGAAGGAATAGCACAATGAATACATGACTTCAGAGAGTGAATTTAATAAAAGTAGTTTCTTTGTTATGACGGCGTTGCCGTACCTCTTTTGGGTATCTTCAACCTCAGCACAGGTATATCGTTGGAACCCATGCCAAGAGAACAAAGAACAAAGAAGCAGCCCGCTGCTGAAACAGGGATCTGAACTCTTACAGTTAAAGCTGTTAGTCGGATATTTGTTTCACGTTTCAAGAACAGTCTAAAGAAAGAAAATGTGGCGTTGATGAAGGTAAGTGATTGAAGAACATATGAACAGAAGCACTCATATATAGATGTAACAACCACCTCTACATTCTTAGTTAAGGAGCGGTGCCAAAAGAAATACCGAATTTCAATCTAAATATTACTTCTCGAGCACAATGTCTCGCGATATGGAACGATCTACGTACCACTATACCTCAGTTCCGCAATACCAATATCAGCAATCCCATCACACAATGCAGGCTGTTAACCCAGCATCGCTGACTCAACAATCATCCTATGCTCCATCTTACACCGATAGAACATCAAACCCTATCACCACAGCCAGTCGTAATGGACAAACTCAAACAAACACACCTTCGCCATCACCATACTCAAGTTTAGGGCAGCAGGAAACATGGATGGGAAGCGTGGGCTTCACAGATCGCTTCACTAGAGACAACATGGGCTATGCTCGAGTAGCACCAGACTTTCCGTCTACTTACGAGTCTGAACCTCTGGAACCTCTTTTTGGTAGAGCGGAACCTTTACCGCAATTGCCTCCTCCTGATGTTCAGCAGCCCCCTGGACGCTCCAGGCAGAGACGTGTAGGGGACAAGACGCGGTCTCACAGGCAGCCTCATTCAGGATACATTGAAGTGCCCAGAAAGGTCGTTCACAATGGGAAGGAGAATATAGTCACCAAGACGGTGTATTTTAACCGAAGCTATGGAGGGTATTGGCACAGTAGACCATAGATGACACAGGAACGTTCCAAGGAGTTGCTATTCATAACCAGCATATAGACAAAGCGGGTATAGATCTCATAGACACATAATTCATAACTCAACTCAGCGATTCGCTGTCTTTTCGTGTCCCTGTACCTCGACGAGGTTGACTTCATGACCTGTCTGGGCTTCACCGGAGGGTTGCATCTTCCAATGTCGGGCAGAAATACCATCTCGAAAGAAGCCATTTATCTCCTCCATACTGCGTCCTGTAACTTCACCGACGCAGAAGTATACGTAGGTCAAGGTGACGAAGCATAGACCCGTGTACACGAAGCCTGTCTTGGGGCCGAGGTTGGCGGAGTAGTAGAGGTATGGTAGAGTAAAGACAGTAGCCCAGACCGTGACCCAGAAAGAGGCCACGGCCACAGCGTAGATTTTGTTTCGGTTTCTCCCAACAGCCATTTCAGAAGCCTAAGTAGAATGTGTTAGAAGGACGGCTAGTGACAGTGTGAAACACTCACAATAGTCCAGCCAAGAGGACCCCAAGCAAAGTTGAATGCCACAATCTCAATAATCACAAAACTGATAATCACCTTTCCAACAGTCTCACTCGGAGTTCCGCCAGGGATACCCAAGCAGCCAACCACAAAGATAGACACAGTCATGATCCCCGTGGTGATGAGCAGAAGAGGCCTTCGCGGAATCTTGTTAGCCAGCAACACCGCCGCGAGAACGACAAAGACTTGAATGATGAACACAATAAGGGTCATCAGAAATGGATCTTTGAGTCCAATTGCTTTGGAGAAGATGGTGCCAAAGTAGTAGAACCACTGGATTCCATTGATCTGCTGGGCGATCAGGGCGCCGGCGCTGTAGATCACTTTGCGACGTTCAATTGGATCTGTGATGAGTTGAATCCACGCGCTCTCAATTTCACTAGAACTTTCTTTTTCGAGATCTTCTTCGATATTCTGCATCACGGGTTTAGCGTCGTAGTGCTTGTCTTCATGGTGAAGTAAGCGAAGAGATCGCATGGCTTTGTCACGATGGCCACGGCGTAAGAGCCAGCGCGGCGATTCTGGAAGCCATGTAATTCCAAGAAACAGAATCAATGGGAATATAAGTTGGAATCCAATTGGAAATCGATACGCAAAAGTCGTGTCGTTGTGGATGACACTCCTGTTGATACCAGCAGCGATAATCTGCGAGACAGACAAAACGAGCTGCCAGCACATAAGAAGGGGACTTCTCAAAGACTCTGGCGCTATTTCCTATAAGGAAGGGCACGATCAATAAAGCCAATCCTGCATGAGTCGATCGGGGAATTTGAAAACCTACTCCCATGTACAGAGGCGAAGTTACCGAAAAGGTTCCCACCCCAAAGCCGGATACGGCTCTACCGGCGGTGATAAGAGCACGGCTCGAAGTTGTCGAGAGCTGCATTACAACACCAACGACGATGGCAACGGAGCCGGTGAAGAGCGATCCCTTTCGGCCGAATAGATCGTTCAACGGCGCTGCCAACAGCGATCCCACTAACTCGCCCACATTGATCATGCTCGTCATGACAGCTAGATTCTGGGGCGAGATGTGGAATTCGCCATCATGACCCCGCGTTCCAAAGTCGCGAACAAAGACATCTTGACAGTCAGCTACTACATGAGGATGCTTCTACACTGATGAAAGACCTACCGAGAGTCGAGACTCCGGTAAAGTACACGCCGTCGTAGCCGTACAGACAAGCTCCGAGGGTAGCGAAGCCGCAGCACAGCCAGACGTAGGGATACTTGACGATGCTTCTCGGCATGTTTCTTTTTTCTCCGCGGACTGATGGCCGCGCGTTAAGTTACAGGGCTGAAAGGGGAGGGGGCCTTTCTTTTTCTCTTCAGCGGTAACGGTTTCTGGGTCTAGCTTTGTTTTGGAATAATATGGTATGGGGAAGAAGTTATCGGTGATACCGTGCAAGTGGATACGATGATATTAAAACAGTCGAGTTCAGGTTAACGTTACAGCAGTGACAAGGCTCAGGATACAGGGCCAAGCCCAGCAGCCTCAGAGTGAGGAGTGGTGGCATCACGAGTTGCTCACTCACTCACTGACACTCACTGACACTCGCTCACTCGCTCGCTCAGTAACCTCCCATCTTCAAGCCCCCCCTTTTCTCCTCTCAACAGTGGCATTGCTTCTGGAACCTTGCTCCGAGCTCGCTTGGAACAACCAAGTTAAGTGCCCCGAAGGGCCCAAACGATTGGGCTGAGATGGAAACCCAAGCTAACCCGTCAAAAGTTAGGATCATCGAAATAAAGTTTCACCCGAGTCATGAAGCTTTACCTCTTGAGGAAGCGCCGCGCCATCTTGATGCCGGGGCTTTTCTCGAAAGGGACCATTTGGGAAACTTGGGTGCGAAAAAAAACAGGAGCACGGTTGCATTCTGTGATTATCGTTCTTTTTTTAAACCAAGAGATTCATTGATTCCATTTCACTCTCTTTCTCACGACGCCCTGACCATCAGCTCCGCCGATGGAGTCTTGAAGAAAAAGCTTCGACCATTCGGCTACTGTAGTGTAGTGTAGATACCTACCTTGGGTAGTTGAGCTATCACTCCCAAGGTATCATTGGATTGAAAACGCCAAGAAAGGTTGTCTCCGAAATGGATATAATTAGACGTTGCTTCACTTTATTTCGTTCGCAGTCAACTGATAGACAGCTCCAGCCTGGATAATCACCATCACCACCACCAAATCCAACACAGATCTCTGCTTCACACCACGACTATGCGACCAATACTCCCTGTCCCAACTCCACCGCCCGAATCATGTCCCTATTCTCGCGAATCAAGCTACCAAGCTTCCGCCGATGTCATCCCGCTTCTCATTGACGATACATACCATGTCTTTCACCTCAGCACCCCGCCAGCCACAAAGCACCACCCAGAGCGACTCAGAGCAGCATGGTCGCGACTCCGATCAACAAATCTTCTCGAGTGGGAGCGTGATCCAGAGCCTGTCTTGTCGCCTGGTGACTCAAGTTCTGACCCTGACGCTGATGGTACTTGGACTGGATGCGCAGTGCTTGACTTGGACCAAAACATGAACATCTTGTACACGGGGTATAATCTCTCGCAAAATGGTCGACAGACGATACTTCGTGCAAGGGCAAAAGATCTTCACGGCTCGAAGTTTGAGAAGGATGCAGCACCAGTCACAATCCACCCCGAAGGACTCGATAGATATGAGGACATTGACTTTCGAGATCCCTTTGTCTTTTATAACCGCGCCGAAGGTCGATATTGGATGCTCGTAGCTACACGACTAGCCAATGGCCCATACTGGAGTCGTGGGTGCATCGCCCTGTTAACATCTCCGGACCTCGAGGCCTGGACCGTTGCGCCCGAACCACTATACGCTCCCAACGATGTCTTCTGCCCCGAATGCCCAGAGATCTTCACACTGCCCAACGGAAAGTGGTATCTCATCTATTCGCGCTTCCACGCTCCGAATGCCGGAACGGTATATCGCATCGCTGACACACCATACGGACCATTCCGTGTGCCAAGAGATGGATCTCATGGCCGACTCGACGGACGCCGCTGGTACGCAGCCAAGTCGTGCCCTAAAGCGGGAGATCCCGACAAGAGAATTACCTTTGGCTGGATTGGAGACTACGTGGACGATGAGAAGAAGTGGCTCTGGGGAGGCGATCTTGGTGTCACTAGAGTTATGTGGGCGGACACAAACGCATGTCTGCGCATTGATGCCTCTCAAGAATTCAGGAGTTACATATGGCGATGCTCCAAGCCCGTTTCGCCGAGCAATGCCGCTCCGAGCTTATATCTCTGCTCCCTCGGCACAACAGCGACTCACTTCCCTGAGCTGGGCTCTGCGGAGTGGAAGAAGGATCTCATGGTAGACTTCAAAGTCGCAGCTTGTGACGCGCATACTTTTGGCGTCATGCTTCAGACCGACAGCTCAGGCAAGGGCCATCGTCTTCAGTTTAACCCCCACGGAAACGGCTTCTTCTCTGTCGCCCTCATCACCGACTTTCCACCCCTCGACGATTTCTGGGCAGACCAGTACCGCATCTACATCCCCCGACCTATCGACGGCCCCGAGTTAGTACGACACGATAACGTCAGTCTCGTCGATGGGGTCTTCCTCTTTCTGAGGGGTCAGCTCGTCGAGGTCTTCTGCGGAGGACGAGCGCTGAGTTTCCGACTACCTATACCGCCCAATTGGGCAAGCGGCGAGCGAGACGGTGTGCGCAGATTGGGATGGTTTGTGGAAGACGGTATGGTTGATTTAGTTGATATTAACATGCGGCATTCGAGGGGCTTCAAGGAGAGCTCAGTTGAGTCTGACAATGGCCTCGAAGATGCCGACTAATTTCTTCTATCAACCCTCCTGCCGCATCCCTACCATCCGCGACCCCTTCATCCAAGATCCCTCTGCGGCATCATGGGATTTGGTTGAATGACCAAACCGCTGAGGAGATCGTAAGGCCCCGACGCGCCCGCAGCGAGATCCCAGTCGCCGAAATCAGTATATTCATAAACATCAGCACCATAATTGCCCATCATGGGGCTAACTTTATCATTAAGCGGCTCGTTCAGATTAACCGCGAGAGAATGCTCCAGGCCGCGCAAGATGGCCCCCTCCAGTCGATTAACAGCATATTGCATCGGTTGATGGCTTTTGCTCATCATACGAAGGTTCCAGAGATACGA
The DNA here is from genome assembly GCA_014898875.1 of Fusarium miscanthi. Taxonomy (NCBI): domain Eukaryota; kingdom Fungi; phylum Ascomycota; class Sordariomycetes; order Hypocreales; family Nectriaceae; genus Fusarium; species Fusarium miscanthi. The sequence goes on from JAAVUA010000152.1 coordinate 48,077, forward strand.
GTTGAGGGTCTCCTGCCAGAAATGTCGCTCCTGCGATGATAATGAAGTGACGAGAAGTAATGTGGTGAAGGAGCCGAGGAGCGAGAAGAGGTAGGGTGACGTGAAGTACCAAAACGCCTCGAGATGATCAGGCCGCAAGCTTATGACAAAAGATATGGCGCTCTGGGCTGTCTGAAGCGCAATCTGTCGAATGCTGGAGAGGACTCGATCGTCCGAACACCTCGGTGGGAGTGCTGTGGAACGTATCAAGCGGCGCAGCAGGGTCATTACAACGCCGTAGTAGGAGAAGTGCAGGTATCCGTGGAAGCACAGCTTGCGCTGGTAAATAACGTTCATCTGCAGTGTCGGCGGGATGCTATGGTACCAAGTCGTCAACATCTCGAACATTGGCCGGGCCTTTTCCCATAGAATAACGGTATCTTGCTCACGACAGGTCCGCGCTGTGTAAAAGCTAGAGTAGACAACGGATAGAATCCGTGTTAACTGCACCATCTGTATAAACTGCGTCATGCCGGTCGCAGCAATAGACCTCCGATCATCGTCAGAGCCAGATACAGAAACAGAACTAGAAACCGAGCCAGAGGCGGACACGGAAGCAGCTGCGTGGCCTTCGCTGTCGAAATCAGAAAAGTCGCCCGGTGTAAGGTCGCCCACTGTCCAGTCATCGTCGTGAATATGCACAGGTCGTCCGTAAGCCAATGCCGTCCAGCGATCCTGCATGAATAGCGCCCAACTGAGCCGCTTGCGAACATTGCGTTCCCATTGCGGAATAGTCCAGTTGCTCGCATCGAGGTGAAGCCCAAGACATTGGCCGATCGCAAGCACCTGGCAGGTGAGTCCCCATTGGAACGTGTGGTCCGGGTTGAGGGGGTCCTCGGGCTGGCACTGCAGCAGAAGGAGGGCCGCCTGGATGGAACTGAGCTTTGGGCGGTGATAAGATGCTGGTATGGCAGACCGTAGCATCCTGCGGAGGAGGGCGGCGTCAGGGGGGTTTCTGATGGAGAGCTCAGGGTCGTAGGTCCACCAGCGAATGGCTGATAGATAGATGGCTCCGAGGAGGGCGGCGGGAATGCGTCGGTATGACTGGCTGTAGGCAAGGGTAAAGGGGTCCTTGGAGAGGATGGGATAGCAAGGTTGTACGTGTCTCCAGAAGAGCTCCACGAGACTTGGGCCGTGAGGGCGAACACAGCTCTCGATGGCGTCAACCTGAGCAAATGTCGGATCGCCTTCGACTGCTTTTTCGTCGCGAGCCATATGAAATGTCAAGGGATACTCCTGACCGTCATCTCTCTCCAGCACGCGTCGAATAGCATGGGTGTCGAGACTAAACTCGTGAGTCTGGGGATCGTAGGGTCGATGTCGCATTAGTATAGGTTCCATGTCGCTCCCAAGACCATAAAGCTCTGCAAACCGCGTAGACGAGCATCCCATGGTGCGATCCATGGGACCAAGCTCAGGCACCATGACAGAGGGCGGAGCGAGAGGGATGCCGCTATCAGCAGAAGCCCGGGTTTCAGCAGGAGATAAAAACGCCTGGACCGAGGGCACGGAGTGAACAGACTGGACATCGTCTCGCGACGCTTTCCGGCTCTGGCTCATGCTCCGCGCTGACGTTTGGCTCTGGTCCTCGTGGCCGGCATCGTCCTGCTGCTGCAGGGAGACTGTATTTGAGTTTGGGCCGGAGATACCACCACTGGCACTACCGCTGGCGACCTGTCGCTCCGGAGGATCATGCTGGAAGGTACACGGCGTAGCTCTCAGCTGGCAGTGGACGCAGTCACCGTCGCCGTCCTTTGTAACGCAGCGAGTCTTGCGCTTCCGACAGGCATCACAGGGACGAAGACTGCGACGCTGTCGCTTGCGAGCGTTGTTCTGGTAGTCCTGGGGTGTGATGATTTCCATTTGTCGAGGAGGAAGGGTGAAGTTCTGCCATGTCCTATTGGAGAGAAGCTGAGAAGTAAAGGTGAGTTGAAGTGAAGTGAAGTGAAGTGAAGTGGTGTAAGTTGTAAGTAAGCTCCTCTCTCGGTGTTAAGGACCTGGAATCCACTCCCCGCTTGTACTTATTTCCCTGTCGTGTCCGTGTCTCAAGCTATTGTAGAGGTGTTGGGTCTTGGTATGGTCTTACGCAAGGCAAAAAAAAGAGGATTACATATACAACGAACGAGAACGATAGGTAGAGAAAAAAAAAATAACACAGAACTACCGATCTTCTGTCCTTGCTTACTCGGCTCTTGGCCCTCGAACAAGCTCTCTTGGCACGAGGCTGTGTCGATAGATGAGTGACATCGAACCCTACTGACCAAGCTGCTGTATGTACAGTGAACTCGGCTCTAACGGTTTTGTTCTGTTTGGCGTGAGGAAGATGGGATGGTGGTGGTGGTGATGATCGTTTAATACAAGACAAGACAAGTTCATCAGCCTCAAAGTCAAGTTTCAGCTCAGGATCAGGGTTTCTGACACAGACACGTCTGAATCAGCTATTTCTCTCAATGTTTCCTTTTCTCTTTTTTGTTACTCTTGCGGTAGTTATCTTCAGTGGCTTGTTTTGTTTCATTGACATGGCTTTTTGTTTTGGCTGCCACGCGCCATTTTAAGCAGATGACGGTGGAGGCCGGGCTGAAAGAAAATAGGTCACGGCCACGGCCACCTCGCTCGTGTTGGATCCCTGTCTGCAAGGTTCAGACGGGGACAACCTGGTCGACCTGCGTGTCTCTCCCGTGCAGAAGCAGCAAATAAAATAGAGTTGGGCCCGTCCATCTGGCCCATGTAACGCCCTCCCTGTGGCTGCACACTAAAAAGGGGATCAAGACTCAAGACAAGACGCCATGGTATGGAACCTGGCGCTGCTCCTCGCACCCAAAGAACAAGTCCGGCGCCGCCTCCCTTTTCTAGCACTCGCTGGAACTCAGAAACTGACTTTTTGCTTTTTGTGAACCAGTTCCGTGGGCTCGGGAGTTGGGGTATGTCGATGGTCTTGTAGTAGTGGAGGTGAGTGGTAGTGTTTGTCTAGGAGGGGCGCAGGTGCCGTTGCCGCCGAGTCTTGGCAAGAGGACGACCCTGAAAGTCTGATTTGAGTACTTTACTTGGCTTTTGATGACGTAGAATGAAGAATTTATCCCCTTGGTCCCTTCGGATTCAACCGTTATGACCTCATCCTCCCAGAGCCTCTCAAGCGCCTCTCTCTCTCTCTCTCTCTCTCTCTCTATCAACATCCCAATGTCAGATCAGATACGCACTGTAGGCGATGAATATGATCTCAAACAAAAGGCTAGATAGAGTTGTAGTGCCAAGACTTGCATCAATTCGCCTCTCAACTAACAATCGTGGTCTATGCGTGGCTTATTATGTAGTATCATGCCAAGAACGTGCATCAGCACGAATGGGCCAAGCCGTAACAAGAAATTCAAGAGAGAAATTTAAATCTTGCAGATCATTTTTCCCCTCATTAGCAATCATCCCAATGTTACTGAACCCTTGACTGCACATCAGTGGGCTTATCTAGGCCCTGGGGCCTGGGAGCTGGTATGCAACCAAACCTAAACCGCAAATATTATCGCAATACCCATACTTCCAACAACGCTATTTCCACAAGCCCTTTTTTCTATCCCTAATTAATTGAAACTAGAACCGACGACCTGAACTCACGCCATTCTGACATTTGACGCTTGCCCTTTTCCACGCAAATTTCTCTTGAAACAAGTTCTACTACCCAGTCTAGACCAACCTCAGACCATTCGGCCATGCTTGACTGGGCCGGATCTTGGAGTGCAGCACGCTCAATCGGCATGTGTTTGATTAATTCTCTTAGAATGTGCAGAAACGGTCACGTACTCCATCTTCGGGGTTGCAAATGCCATGGTGGCGTTTCGATTGCCCCCAACTCCCGGTTTAGGGGTGGATTCCTTGTCGGTTCTTTTCGAAGATCATCTAGGCTGTGGCCGATGAGTGTCAAAGTGCAGGCTCGCAGTGATCACAGCTAAACGACAGAAGAAGCAACTACAGCCACCGCCATCACGCAGTTGCATCGGCCAGTGATGCTAAGGAGCTCCTCATTGGATAGCTCACTGGCCAAGCCCTCATGAAGATCGATGCAACAACATGACATTTGAGCAAATAGTTAGTGATTCTCCTGCCCTATTCCTACCCACATCCCGGCTGGATATCGCTTCAGCGAATCGGTATCAATCCAGCTGCATACGTTACCAGCACAGACCCTTAAACTACCGGTATGTTGATCCAGCTTCAAAAGAACCCTCTTCACTAGCCTCATCAAGTTAGGGAGACAGACGCCGCTTGGTCTGTCACATCTCAGGTCAGAAATACATGTGCAACGGCTCCGGGAGGGAGACCTGTGATCGAAGGAAGAGTGCAGCCGCCCGGGTGCCTTTTCCCGTTTTTCTTAACAGCTCGCGCGCCGTTCCGTGGTAATCTGCGGCTAAGGGGCTTGTGATCACCGTCGCTCGGGCGTTTGGTTATTTCAACTAATCCAGCAGCATGGCTGAGGCGCCGTCTTGGCTTGAGGACAGGTACACAAGTCGTTTTTCGAAAGGGTAACTTCCTAACGGTTCTTGGTGAAAGCCTATCTCTTGGCAGGCGAAATGAATTCATTCCATGTGATCACTTGGTAGTGAAGTTTGTTGTCAAAAGAGCTATCTTGAAGTTCGTATTCTTGACTTTGCTCTTGAATACTGACTATTTTAGATCTCCCACTTAGCTAGGTACTGTACTAGATATGTGACTTGAACCATAAATACATGGTCCTCGGGGCTATGGATGCAATATTGGACATTTTGACTTCTTTGACATGCCTTAGGACCCTGTGTACTCTAGGCAGCAAGGAATATGCACGCTTGAAATTTCGGTAATATTCCGTTGTTGTGAAGCCCCGGCACTACTTTTGAGTTCCAGTGTCTAGACTTCCGTTTCTCTTCATATACTTTTCACAGTGATAGGCAACAAAGTATTTTCCATCGTGAGGATAATCTCCACGAAGTTGCCGATAAGCGGAGGATGAACAGGGGTACTCTGCTAAATTGTCGATCACAAGAGGCCTCCTTCTTATTAATAGAGCTCGGGAATAAGCGATCAACTGATTGACGCGGAGATCTTCACAACAGCATCAAGTTCGCGATGATCTTTCCAAAGGATTACGGAACCTACTCACGAGCCCCTGATGTCGAAGGAGCTGGTACAGGGTAGGCAACTTTGAAGAGTGACGGTGTTAAGCCACAACTCCACTAAGACTCTACGCCATCCGCTAACTCACCGAAGCGCACTGGCGGGCTTCTAGCCTAACTGCCCCAACACTAGGAAAGCCGACAGATATCGGAAATTTACACGAGTTGCATGAGTTTTGTTACGCCGCTTTTTTTTTATATATAGACTATTGTGGCGTGCTGAGTCGTGCAGTTGCGGTGAAAAGCTCTGTTAGTGCCCCCAGTTCTTCCGAGATCTCCACGACCCGAGGCACCAGCGAAGAAAGCACTCGCACTTATGTTGGTGAATGGATACCAACGACGATAGTATCAAATATCGGACGAATTACTGGAACCTAGCGTGGATAAACGACGGGCATATTGCTCCGGAGACCGCCTAAACAACAAAGCATAGTAATCAACATATCGATCCTCTCACAAATCAATTCAGTGCATACACTGGCTTGATCAGCATTTTACTAGTAATGTTGTGCAGCATAGAGACTAGACCAGAATAGGCATCTGGATATTTGAATCCCAGAGCGTGACATGGATGGAGAAAAGTGTAGCGAGGAGCCAATTGGCAAGATATATTGGGTCGCTGAAATGGGCAATTCCTCAAAGGCCCGAAAAGCCTGTGGCGACTAGTCTAGCACATCCAGTGAGTGAGTGAGTGAGTGATTGTCATGTCCGCGAACGTCGGGGGCGTTAGCCATGTCATGGGGGGTTTTAAGCTTAAAGACTAAAAACCGAATCGCCCCAGAGTATCAAGATGATGGATGAATGTCGCTGTGAAAGAGGAGATGTAACCCACCTGTCATTTATTACACACATACATACATACATTACAGGGACGTTGATCAGCTGAATGATAACTCGGTCGACAGACAGATAATTAGACTTCCTGCTCACGGACGAGTTACCGCTCCAAAACCGTCTGACCGGCGCTATAAAGCCCAACCTTGCCCATCAGCATCTGTCGGACAAACCCGCCCCAAGACCTATTCTTATCATGGCGAGCTCCGTCTTGGCTGATACAGACAGTCTCTACACGTTTCTACATAGTGATAGATAATACGATGGCTACACTATAGCTGACAAGGAAGGAGAAGGAGATTGAGTGAAGATATTCCCTCGGCTGGCCACTCACGTTGCCCACGTGTGTCTTGGCGATCCTATCTCATGGAACCTTTGCGCGACCCCAAGTCTCTGATCGGCCGGGGCCGTTTTCAGAATAAAGAGAGCGACGGGCCTATTTTCTGATGATGCTGAATTGTTCACGTTCACCTCTTCTTTGCGCGTAGGTCAGCATCATGAAGTCGTCAATTACTCTGGGTGCCCTCGCTTTGGCGGGCTTGGTATCTGCTGAGGATGTCCTGTACAGCAAGCGATTGAACAAGCGATTCGTCGACGACGATGGCCATTATAACATGTGTATGTGATCAATTGCTTGCTCAGTGGTTCAATTGACTTATTTTCGTAGCATTCTTTCACGTCAACGACGTTCACGCCCATCTCGATGAATTCGCAAAGTCGGGCACTGACTGCGTGGATCCCAAGAAGGGTTGTTTTGGCGGTTACGCGCGCATAAAGCACACAGTCGATGGGCTTCGAAAAGATCACCCTGATAACCTCTGGCTCAATGCAGGCGATGAATTCCAAGGCACCTTGTTCTACTCGTTCTACGGACCGTCCAAGATCGCCGAGAACCTCAACACCTTGAAGTTCGATGCCATGACGCTTGGTAACCATGAGTGGGATGGCGGTGATGAGGAGCTCGGCCAGTTTCTGCAGAACCTCACATTCCCTGTCGTCTCGTGCAACGTCAAGAGTGAATACGAGGGACTGAACAAGACGATCAAGAACTATCAGATCTTCAAGGAGCATGATTTGGCTGTCATTGGTGTCACCACTGACACCACGCCTGGAATCTCGAGTGTCGGAAACAAGACTACCTTCCTTGACCCCATCACTGAAGTGCAAAAGTCTATCTGGGAGATTCGAAACAAGACCGATATCAACCGCATTGTCGCTCTCACCCACATTGGCTACGATGTCGACAAGGAGCTTGCTGCAAAGACCGAGGGTCTATCCCTCATCATCGGCGGTCACAGCCACACTCTTCTCGGCGACATGGAAAAGGCAGAGGGCGATTATCCCACGATAGTCAAGGACATCAACGGAGACGAAGTCTTTATTGTCACTGCCTACCGATGGGGTGAATATGTCGGCTCTATCGATCTGACCTTTGACAAGGACGGCAAAGCCCTCGAGTACCACGGCGCTCCTATTCACCTCACTAACCAGACCGAGATGGACAAGGCTCTTAACAAGACAATTAAATCGTGGCGCGCCCCCTTTGAGAAGTTCGCTGCTGAGGTTGTCGGAAACACAAAGGCTGAACTTGACCAGTCAACGTGTCAAGAGGGAGATTGTCTTCTCGGCCAGGTCATGGCTGACGCGATGCTCGAGTACCGTCTTAACCAGAGCCGCAGCGACGACGACAAGCCCGCTTTCGCCTTCATCAACGCGGGAGGAGTTCGCGCTACCATCGACGAGGGAAACATCACCCGCGGTGAAGTTCTCACTTCGTTCCCCTTCGGCAACGCAATCGTGGAGCTCACTTTCACCGGCGCTGAGCTCAAGGAAGTCTTCGAAGGCGCAGTGACAGGCATTAACCAAAAGAACAAGAAGGAGATCACATCGTGGTTCCAGGTCTCCAAGGGCCTCAAGATCGAGTACAACCCCGACAACAAGAACGGCTCCAAGCTCGTCAACGCAACCCTCAACGGTGAAGCTTTCGAGGACAAGACAAAGTATCGCGTCGTCACACTTGATTTCCTTGCTGGAGGTGGTGATAACTTCTTCAGCGTCGATGCCAAGAACCTGGCCACTCTTGATTCGCAGGATGAAGTTCTCATTGGGTATCTTGACGCGCATAACCCCCTCGATCCCAAGCTGGAGGAGCGAGTGCTTGAGACGAATGCGACGAGCAGTGATGATGCTGAGCAGGGTGAGGCCAAGGGCAAGGGCGGAAGTGCAGGAGGAGATGGGAATGCGGCTAGCGGTGTTCACGCCTCGATCTTGAGTGCTGTGTTCGGTGTCGCGATGGTTCTGTTCATGATGTAAATGGTAGAAATGCAATTTGTATATATAGATGACTTACAGTAGACTAATCAATAGTCTTTCAGTTCAGTAATTTGTTCCAACTGATCAACAGTGGTTTGACCTAAGCGTAAGTAGTACTACCAGGTGTAATCGCCTCAGCCTCCAATGTTCAAGCCCGCACACGCAGGAACGTCTCATAGTTCATCTGAATCTCATCCCCAGGGACGAAATAACCCTCCTCCAACCAAGCCATCTCCCTCCTCTCAAGACGAATTTTTGTCACCAACAACATAATAAACACAACAGGAAGTAGAAGCCACAGCACAAGCAGAACGGCAAGAATACCCAGGTATACTGGGACGGCGTATTCAGGATTACCCATGGTCGCGATGAAGAACAATATCTTTTAGTATGGGAGTAACGTCATGGTGGGCAGACTCGGGTTTTTGTGCAAACTGGTGAATGGAAACAAGTCCTTTGTTCGACGGCGGTGGGAGGCCAAGTGTTCGGGTAGGAGTGCACATTGTGCGATGGTCACTGCCATGAACAAGAGACACGATGTTGTCAAAGAGTAACACTATCCAGAATATGGCTTGGGAGGACGAATAGCCTCTGATGTGACAAGGAGGGCTTTGTCTCTTGCGAACATGTCACCAAGATGAGTTTGAGATTGGCCGGGTTAGGCCTTTGAAAGACAGGAGATGTGAACAATGGACGGTATTAGGCTAGACTGAAACAAATACATAGAAACAGAACAACCCGATCCTGGCACTTGACATTCATTCATTCATGATTCAACCATCTTAGTAAGTATAGCGGAAGTCGGAAGAAGCGCCCTCCTATGATATTTGTCAGTGATGTTGTCATGTCAGCACGAGGGGAATTACTCACATCATGGGCCTCCAACACCTTCTCACCCCGATCAGCCTTGGCATTCTGCCTCTTGAAGTCCAAGTCACAGAGACAGACGAGGATCACAGTGATGAGACAGCAGGCGATGCAAGCCCACATACCAGGCTTGTACCCTGTGAGCTTGTCCTGCTCGCGGAACACCAGACTGCCCGCAATACCGCCAAAACCGCCAAAGCCAACGAGAGTAGCGCTGCAGAACGCTCGCTTCCACTGGCCGCGGATGTTGTTGGCCTGGAAGGACATGGCAGTCGGGATGTTGCTGTTGGCACCGGCAGTGACGAGGAAGACACCGAAGTAGCGGACGTTGGCACTCTCAGCCCAGCCCATGATGGGAAGTCCGATGAGGCAGAGGAGCATGTTGAAGAGGATCATAGGGCCTCGGACGTGATACTTGTCACCGACCCAGGCAGTAGCGAACATGACGATACCAGCAAAGGCATAAGGAGGCGCGACGAGACACTGAGCCGCTCCGACGCTGAAGCCCATGTTTCCGACGAGGATGATAGGCAGGGTGTAAGCGAGTGCGTAGCTGATGGTGGTGGTATCGAAGAAGATCATGGCATAGGCCCAAACCTTCCAGTCGGCACCGCCTCGAATGAACTTGCTGAACTGGAAGGGGGGGACCTCAGTGTCACCACGATCACGGCGGATACGATCGACGACCCATTGGCGCTCACGGCTACCAAGAAATGACCATGTCTTGCGCTTGGAGTCGGGGAAATCGACGAGGAGCCAGTATCCAGCAAGACCGAGGGCGATGGTGAGAGTACCTTCGATGATGAAAATCCAACGCCAGCCAGTGAGATTCTCTCGACCGTTGAGTTGCATGAGCTATAGTATGTGAGTAAGAGTGAGAAGTGTATTCGGGATGAGACGTACACCGTAGGCGAGAATACCAGAGAAAGCAGAAGCGACGCAACCAAGAAGATAGAAGACAGAGTATCGCTTTCCAACCTCATCTATAATCACTGATTAGTACTGATTAACTCGAAGCAGCTTAGGGACTCACATCGAGTGTACCATGTGCTGAGAAGATAGACACAGCTGGGGAAGAAACCAGCCTCGAAGAAACCAAGAACCGCTCGGAGAGCTGCAAGCTGAGGGAACTTCTTGACGAATCCCATACCAACCATGACAGCACCCCACATCATAGTGATGAGGGCCAGATGGATACGAGGACCGATTTTGCGGATGAGGACAGTCGAGGGTGGCTGAAAGATGACGTAGGGGATGAAGAAGACCAAGTTGGCAATGTTCTACCACAATCGTCAGTTTAAATTTCGACCCCAGAATGGAGAGAACAAGACTTACGTATCGGAAGCCCGTGAGCTGGAGCTCATCACTCATGCCCGCAATGTTGGCAGCGCTCATATTGGTTCGGTCCATAAGCGAAACACAATACATGGCACCAACAGTCACGACGAGTCGACGATCAATTCGTCGAATGATGCTGCGCTGCTCCTCCTTGGTGAAGCCATGGTCGTGATCGATCTCGGAACTGACCTTGCTAGGAGCCTGATCGAGATGATTGAACTCGGCCTGCTTCTCGACGCCGTCGTCGCCATTGGTTGTTCGATCCATGGTTGCGTTTATCTGAGAGTGGTGATGATGAGGTCAAGGTTGAGTGGGACGGGGGGAGTAGTAAAAAAGAGGAGGAGGAGGAGGAGGAGGAAAAGATGAAAAGAAAAAGTCCTGTTACACAGTTTCCAGGAGGAGAAAAAGTGCTGGGCAGTGGCCCCCTTTTGAGAAGGAGAGGAAAACGGTGGATTTGACAGTGCAGAATGGACAAAATCAGGTTCCACGAAGATGCAAGCTATTCTCTGCTTGTCTTACCTCCGAGTCTTTTTTCTGTTTCTCGCTGCTGTTTTGTCTCCAGTTTATTTCTGGCCATTTCATCCAAGATCATCGCCCTCTTATATATACGCAATTCTCTCCTCAAAGTCCCCCCCCTCCCCCAATATCAAACCAATTCCATCGAACCTCGGGTGGCGGTCAATGCCAAGCAGAGTCACATAAAGAGCCCAAACGTTTACACACCCCTTGGTCTTGGCCCTGGCCTTTGGGAACACGATGGAATTAGAGCTTGTTCGACTCGTTTACTATCCAACACGCCAGCTTCCCCCGCAAGATCTACCATCGCTGCTCCACCAAGAAATCTGGGGTGTGGACATGGGAGACGACTTTGCGGGGTAGGTATGCGGTATAAGAAAAGCTGCTACGCCCGGAGGATTGCCTATTTTGGGGCGAGACGCGATGGAGGGCTTGTCATTGAGGGTCCCCCAGTGCTTGTATGCACCATCAGCAGGACAAGAATGGTTGAGAGATGGGAGAGGGCTTGCCATAGTGCGGTCTTGGCTGTTTGTGCGGTAGCCCGTTTTCAGGTCCAGTGTGATTTAGTTTTGCAGGCTCCCTTGCCTCGAGAAATGACGGAGAAATTTGGAAGCTAAAGTGTGAGTTTTGGTTGTGGTATCTGATCGTTACACTACCGCCTTGTGTGCTGCATGGGTTGAGCCTCGAAGCGAGCATTGGCAATGGGTCCATTGTTTGCATTATCATGTAGCATTGAAGAGTGACCAGCGTAACTCATCTGGTATACACAAGTACGCTGTCCTACTATTGCATGCAGTATTGTATTGCTAGGAAACACAAGAGGTCGGACTATCGGTCTCTCACTTACACCATCCACACCTCCTTTTTAAAACCAGATACAGTGAATCGTGTCCTTGTCCACTAAACCAGTCTAATTCCGTCGCCAATACCTAAAACAACACCTTAATTATTCTCCTCTCCATCTTCTAACTATTCCCTTCGAGACACACTCGATCCAACGCTACTCAGTCCTCCCCCGCGTTCTCCCCCACCCCCGCATCGACTCTCACGTCCCGAGCCAATAACGGCGCAAAGAGCGTCCTTGGATGCCGAGGCTCCTCTCCAACTTCGACTCTAGAGGTCAAGCTTAAGTTCCAAACCTGAATTCCTAGCTTCTCATTAGGCGCCATCACCGCGGCGCTAATTTATGGTTGTTTTGACCTGGGCTTATCACTGAGCTGTCACCGTCGAGGGCTTGCAGTAGAGCAGACAGACAGACAGACACATGGACAATATCCAGGGCTAGCATGGTTGAAGCAGTGATTTCTTTTTGTGGCAATTCTTGCGGGTCGTTGGCTTGGCTTGGCTTGGCTGTCGGCACGCACCGAACATATCCAGTGATATCCTTTCATAGTTCTAGATTCCAGTTGTCAAAATGTGTCATTCAACGCTTTGCCAATCCTCCCTATACCATACTCCAGCTGAACCATCAAGAATGTCGCTATCTCGGACACTGCCCGAATCCTTGCACGCGTCATCTCATCGTATCATTCTCTCTCATGTACTGTCCCAGACCAGTTTGCGCCTCGGTATCTCATCCACGCCGTAAACATTACCAGAAAAGATCAAACCCAAGCCAGAACGTCCCGTCCACACCTTCAGTATCCCGTCTCGTACCCTGTCTATTCATTTCGAAGGATTTGTGCAACCTTCAGCGTTCATGCAGTCCTCCAATTCATTTTACCTGCGGCGGCCAAGTACCGACTCCTATAATCTTATTTGCTTGTTCCTGACCGAACCTCGGCTCAGGTTCAACGAAACGCGGATGACACAGTCGAGAAGAACTTCTTGATGTTGTGCCAGATTAACGCGGCGGTACCAACGACCGCAAAGATCTGAAGAATCTCCCAAGGCTTTCGAGTCTTGACCTCGGTCTCGATGTAGTCGATCTTGCTACCAGCCATACGAGGGAACCGAGCAGTCGTCAGATACTCTTCCATCAGTGCGTCCTTCTTGTACCACTCCTCACGCAGCCAGAGCTCAAAAGCCTTTTGATCGTCAAGGGGCATATCGCTGACTTTGAAGCGGCGCCAGTGGAAGTTGACCGACTTAGGGGCGCGTCCTTGAAAATAGGTGCTCACCAAACCAAAATACTCCTCACCGAATCCACCTCGGCTAGACGCGTCGGTCAGTCGACAGTTACAATGCTGTGTAACGGGGCTTCAGGTTACAACTTACGGAATTCCCTCATATGCAACCGTGCAGTCGTAGACGTAGTCGATGCTTCCCTTGAGCTCGTTCAGACAAAAGAACATACCAGTACTTCGTGGAAGCATGACATGGTCTGGATCCTTGAGGTCGTTCTTGGCAGCCCAGCCAGCCGACTTTCTACGCCCATTATTGGAAAGATTTGTGCCTTCGGGGAACAAGAGCAGCCACATGGGGTCCATATACGACTTTCCATTAGGGTCAACCTTGCGTTGCTTGAGTTTGTTGAGACGGTAGGCGAGGCGGGGCTGATCCGAGGCCATCTTTCGTGACATGAAGATGAATCCGTAGAAGCGCATTCCCCAACCAATGAAAGGGATGTGCTTGAGAGACTCCTTGAGAATGATGTAGATATGCCCATGCATACCAGGGGAATTGGCGTAAGCAATCCACCACAGATATAACCAGTCAGTATAGATCTGCACAAGGGTTAGTTCCTATCAACCTCGTAAAAAGCAAACTACCGTACTTGATGGTTGGCAATCATCACCAAACGCTCAGGGAACTCAAACTGAACTCCCCCATCAGGTCGCAGCTTGATCTGACCAGCGACCGACTCGTCACCGCTGATTCGGATGGTAGTCGGGCCCCAGATTTGGGTCATGGAAGTTGTCGTGAGACAAAAAGATTGTTTCGTCATAGCCATGTAAGCGTAGTACCAGTCACGATTGACGAAGTACAAGGGAGAGCCGATAAGCTGGGTAAAAAAAATGCTGCCGTCATGTTAGTTGCCTGTACTTGATGGGGGGCTCTCCATTCATACATGATGCAACATGTGTTGAAGTATAGGGCGAACAAGGAGCCGCGCACAATCTGCATCAGAGTTCCATAGCTTTCTTTTCCCGAAGGATGCTCCTCTTTTGGCTTGGGCTTCTGCTTCTCTGCCAAAGACTTCTCTGCGAGCCCAGCAAGTAGCTCCGGTGAAGGGATCACCGTCTCAGGTGGGCCATCGGTTTTGGTGTCAGCCATGGCGGCGTCTCTGTTCGTTTGTGCTGTGTTGGCTACCAGATGTTTTTGTTATATGCTCTTTACGAGGTATCACGTCGAGCAAACTGGATAAACGAAGAGGCGCCTTCTGGGTTGTTATATCTTGTGTCTGCCTTGTTCACGCCGTTGGAGCTAAGAAAATGCGAGGGGGCGCGTGGTGACACAGTCTACACAGTTAGAGACAGAAACCTGAACCATAAACCTCGTGGCGTAGAGATAACGAGAGAAAAAGACCCAGTCTATCGAAGCTCAGGATGAAGAAATCGGACGAGGCTGCGAGACATTGTGCATGTGATTCAAGGTCAAGAGTCCAAGGTTAAGCTCAGCTCAGCTCGGCCCAAGCTTACCTTGTTGCTCTGACGTGCCTGCTTGTGGTTAGCTGTTAGTGCAGGTGACATCAGGCGGATGCGTCGGAGGGCGGAGGTCCTATGACGGCCTAAAGACGGTGCACGGTGATTTCCAGATGCCGATTAGATTTGGCCAATGAGAAGCTACGAATATGAGATCACTCGGCATAAATGCTGTTGGATCTGCGTTGATAGAAGCTATCGTGGGAGAGATAAGACACTTTGACAGGTCATACACAGATTTCAGCTGATCAGGGGCTTCTGCCCTCAAGACTCCAAAGTCTTGGTCAATATTCAGGGTCTCGACACTGTGAAATGGTCCCTTGTAGCGAAAATCCTTTCTCTTCATTCTCAAGTCGAATGTTGGAACAGGAAGGCGGTGAACATCAGCCCACCTCCAGCCTACGTCGCATTCTGCCAAAGCCGTCGCAAAGCCGCATGGGGCATCACAGTACCTAGCTCCCGTCTTCGGCGTCATCTGTAGGCAAATTTAACCAGCCTCAACGGTTTCTTTTCTTTTCACATGCCATGTCGAATTCCTGGTACCATGTCTAGAAGGTCCCTCTTGCGAGGCCTGACCCTCTTGAGGCCCAATAGTAATCAACTACCAAAATGTCGCTTTCTGACTCGGCCATCAACATTTACTCTGGCACCACAAACATGCCGTCTTCTATCCACAACCTCCACCCGTCAAACGTCCGAGATTCGCAGCATCGCAGAACTTCCGAATAGAATAAGCCCACGCTATCTCCAAAGCACAAAGCCCGGGTCGTCGCTATTATCGCTAAACTGGCCCAAACCTCCTCAAAATCTCCTTATCATCCACAAGCTATACTCAGATGCCGTTGTCGAGGCTGTTGTCAAATTCTCGACCTACCTCCATAATGAATATCCAGAAGTCAACCTCGTGTTTGAGCCACGCATCGCCCAATCGCTAAAAGATCGCCTCGATTTTCCCATTTATGCTTCGGACTCTCGATCAAATATGGCAGACAAGATTGACATCATCGCGACTTTCGGTGGAGACGGTACCGTCTTGCGAGCTGCGAGCCTCTACAAGCTCCATGGCTCTGTTCCCCCGATCCTATCGTTTAACATGGGAACACTAGGCTTCCTTGGCGAATGGGATTTCAGAGAGTACAAAAAGGCCTGGAGGGAGACGTTTATGAGTGGCAGTGACGTTGCTACCCGTGAGGCCAACTACCCTCGAGGTGATTGGGACAAGATAAGTCCAGTGTCATACACAGCATGGGAGAGGCATAAGGGTAAAAGCATGGGAGCCCATCGAGCATCCAAAGTGCTACTCCGTCACCGCATCAAGGCCGATGTGTTTGATCCGTCTGGTAACAATATCAATCATTGGTTGTCAGATACTTTGTCAAGCGAGGCAAAGACCGGGGCGAAGGCGCTAGCGGTACCTCATGAGCCATCACCATCACTGAGAGCTATCAACGAGATCTCGGTGCATCGGGGATCTCATCCCCACCTAGCTATCATTGATATCTACCAGAATGGCCACTTTCTTACAGAGACCACCGCTGATGGCATCCTGATCAGCACCCCCACAGGCTCAACGGCATACAGCCTAAGTGCAGGAGGACCAATTGTCCATCCGCTTGTCAAATCTCTCCTCATTACACCCATCAGTCCTTGCAGTCTAAGTTTCCGATCCCTAGTGCTACCGCTAGACACCAAAGTCACCTTACGAATGAGTCGCAAGAACCGTGGCCGTGAGCTTGACCTCAGTATTGATGGCAAGCGGTGTGCGGGAGTGTCGCCAGGGACAGAGATTCGGGTAGAAGGCGAATTTGTTGGACGAGCCGGTCCAGGGGAGGAGTGGCATGGCGGTGTACCATGTATGATCAGGACTGAGGATGATGATCCTTGGGTGGGTGGCTTGACCGGCCTACTCAAGTTCAATCATCCTTTTGGACGAGAACCTGGTGGGGATGAGTATGCCGATTAGGCAGTTGGTGAGATGTACATGGAGACGATTCTATTTGATACCCATACGTTTTGGATAATAATGAAGACATGAGGAACGTTAGCACATTTAGGGTGCGATAAGAATTCGAAATGCTTCTACAACAAGATTAAGGCTACCAATAAGCTTATAGACAACTTTAAACGGATACCCGAGTAGGCAGGTCACCGGGATGTTGTTGAATGTCTTACTCCATGCTCAGTGTTCCGTAACACAGATGCAATTCGGGCTCTCTGTTCTTGAGCTGCTTGGGCCGAGCTTTCAACACAAAATA
Organism: Fusarium miscanthi; assembly: GCA_014898875.1. NCBI lineage: Eukaryota > Fungi > Ascomycota > Sordariomycetes > Hypocreales > Nectriaceae > Fusarium > Fusarium miscanthi. Next base: position 64,961 of record JAAVUA010000152.1, read on the forward strand.
CTCCGTAGAGAATAAGATGATGACAGGCTTAGGGCTGAAAATCGTAGCCAATTGCAGTAAGATGGTGCGCAGCAGTAAGCGGGCATGAATCCTGCAAAACTCCGCATCGGCCGAGTGATGAAGCCATGGGTGGTCCGCGGGCATGGATGGATTCAGCCACTCAGCATGAGCAACTATCCTCTCCCTCGGGAGCAAGAAAACATCAGTCCTTAATATGAGGTATCAAAATAAACTCAGCAAAAGGCATCCTAAAATTATACTAAATTGACCTAAATCTTTTCATCACTTAGGATCGAGGTCCTGAGTTTTCTTGCCTCCCCCCAGCCTCTTCACAGGCAATGGTGATCCAAGATGGATTCACTGGGCGCTGACAGATGGCAGTGCATAAACCGAAGCAGAAGATCTTTGTCGATGGTCCACAACAGCTGACAGGTGGCTCAGATACGTGGCAGAACTTGCGGATACTTAGCGAGGGCAGCTTCAAAACAATACGAGTATCTAAGCGCTCTTGTGATCATGTTCCATGTGAAGAAGCATGAGAAGAGAGCCGCCAAGCCGTCTTGGCCCTGAGATTAGCAACGGCGGTTTGAGCTGGGCGGGTTCCCTTTAATTTCGCCGCCAGGGGTTTTCCTCAAACATTCCGAGTGCTTGTGGATCGGGATATTTCGATGACCCATGATCAGCCAACTCTAGTTGTTTGATGTTCCATTGTAATGTCATTGGGGGCCTTTTTGTTCCGCAGATCTCAATGCTCAACCTTTGGTGATCCTTTGCTTACTCTACTGAGCATTCCCTACGACTGCATGAGTCTGAGGTGAGGTCATTGTTTGAGGCGGCGCGTGGTTGGACTTGTTGAAGTCATGCAGCGGGTGTTCCTGGAACGGTTTTAAGGCTTGTTAGTGGCTGGGTGATGCAGGGGACGTTAGCGGGTGGTGGGTAGTAACTTAAACAAAGAGCCCAGGTCATTCATGTCACATGTATTGAACTCGATACAAGGGCAACGGGAATATCACACGCGAGTAGACCTTGAAACATGATTATTCAAACAATGATCAATAATGACGGATGCTCACAATGGATTGTTCGCCACTATCTTTCCTCCGTTCCGCGGAGCATCTCCAAATAGAACAGAACACAGAACCACACAGCCTGTGTCATTGCATTGAATCAGACCGATTACGGCTCAGAGAGGCGGCGCAGGGCTGGGCGGATTCTTGGCAATGAGGCAGAGGCCAGAGGGAGAGAGAGGTAAGAAAATGGTGGCCCTTGGCTAATTGATGACTGAAGGAATGAGAGAGACAAGCTCAAGCTTAACTATTACCTTACCCTTAAATATCAAATACGAACCATAACATACTTTCTCTTACTCTATTTCAATCAATACCTTGCCCTTGCCTTGGCTGAACCCAGAAGCACGGATCAAGAAACCGTTGACGATACCGACACTGCCAATTAAACTGACCACCCCACACTGAATCCTTTCCTTTTCTCTCTTCTACATACCTTACATTATACCCATCACAACCTCGACCCCGTGTTTCTTGGTTTTTTCTTTATTCCCTTGTTTTCTCTTCATTTCTTCTTTTCGGGGCCAATTTCTTCTTATTTGTGTATTGACTTTGGCATTTATTCATCTTGGACCACCCTTTCGCCGATTCGATCACCCATTCGTCGATACAGCACAGCAGCAACTCGAATTGTTCGCTTCCATTCCTTCCGAAGCTGCGAATAGCTTCTGTATTCTTATCGCTCATTTATCTGCCCGAGGCCGCTGCCATGGCAATTTCTTCGGGCCTCGCCCTTTTGCTGGCTGCCAGCGCCGCATTGAACCCCGTCGCTGCTGCACCTTCGAGTAAGTCGACACTCTTCGCGAGCGCGCATATCGCTTCTCAACTGTCGTCGAGCGCATGGAAGCTGGTGTGGCGCGGTCGCATGCGTTTTCTTACCCAGATCATGGGGTCGTGGGCCGGAGCTAACGTGATACAATCGCAGTCGACGACGCTTTTGTCGCCATCTCCAATTCAGATTTCTCTCCCCGATCAGTATCAAAACGAGGCACGCCTCAAGCCCCCGATGGCTACGTACCCTCCAAAGTCGATTGCCCGAGTACACGGCCGACGATTCGAAATGGCTCTTCCATCTCGAGTATGGAGCGCGATTGGATCCCGAAGCGTCGCAACGAAACCATCTCCCCTATCCGAACTCTCTTAAAACGTCTAGCGATTCCCGATTTCGACAGTGAAGAGTATCTCAAGGATGCTGAGACAGATCCGACCGCGCTTCCAAATATTGGTATTGCTATCTCTGGAGGTGGCTACCGTGCTATGCTTTGCGGTGCTGGTGCGCTGGCAGCTTGGGATATTCGTTCCGATGGAAGCGACAAGGATGGAAATCTTGGTGGTCTTCTACAAAGTGCGACATATCTTTCAGGTCTTTCCGGTGGAGGATGGCTCGTGGGCAGCTTGATGATGAACAACTTTACATCTGTCCAGGAGAGCGTGAACTATCCCGGAATTTGGCAGTTGGAGAATTCGATCCTCGAGGGCCCTGAGAATTACTCTCTTCTCCAGTACTACAATACGATTTTCGACGCCGTCTCTGATAAGAAGGATGCTGGTTATGAACGATCTCTGACTGATTACTGGGGCCGCATGCTGTCGTACCAACTCATTAATGCAACGGATGGTGGTCCCGCATATACATGGTCTTCAATCGCCGACGATCCTGACTTTTCCGAGGGCAAGGCCCCTATGCCCATCATCATTGCGGATGGTCGTGCACCCAATGAGACCATTATCAGTCTCAACGCGACCAACTTTGAATTCACCCCCTGGGAGCTTGGTTCCTACGACCCCGTCCTTCATGGCTTCGTTCCTCTCAAGTATGTCGGATCGGAGTTTGATAACGGCAAGCTGCCCAAAGACAAGTCCTGTATTGCCGGTTTTGACAACGCTGGTTTCGTCATGGGAACTTCTAGCAGTCTCTTCAACCAGATCGTTCTGTATCTCAACGAAGATGACAACAACTACGTTCCTGACGGTGTTCCGGATATCGCTGTCGAGGCTGTAACCTCTGTTCTCAAAGCTATTGGCTCTGACAACAACGATATTGCTGACTGGACTCCTAACCCCTTCAAGGGCTGGAACGACGAGCATAACCTGAGCGCCGATTCCGAGCGACTTACTCTCGTCGATGGTGGTGAAGATCTTCAAAACGTCCCTTATTACCCTCACATCCGAAAAGATCGTGAGGTCGATGTCGTCTTCTCCTTCGACTCCTCCGCCGATACCGATTACGGCTGGCCCAACGGTGCATCTCCCATCGCCACCTACGAGCGCTCTCTCACCAACATTTCCGAGGGTTCATCATTCCCCGCCATCCCTGGCAAGAACACATTCCTCAACCTGGGCCTCAACACCCGCCCAACCTTCTTCGGCTGCAACGCAACCAACATGACCGACCCCTCGCCTCTCATCGTCTACATCCCCAATTACCCCTACGTCTACTCCTCCAACATCTCCACCTTCCAAATGAGCATCAACACCTCGGAGCTCTCCGCCATCATCGAGAACGGCTACGCCGTGGCTACCATGCTAAACGGGACGCGCGACAAGGACTGGCCCGTCTGCGTTGGCTGCGCAATGCTCTCTCGCAGCTTCGACCGCACAAACACTACTGTTCCTGATAAGTGCCAGGAATGCTTCACGAATTACTGCTGGAACGGAACTCTCGACGAAAGTGAGCCCAGCGAGTACAACCCTACTTTTATCGGCGACCAGATCGAGGTGCAAAGCTCAGCGTCAAAGGTCAGCAGCACTTTTATCGCTATCGCAGCTATTGCAGGATTTATAGTCGCCATTTAAAAATGAATTAAAAGTAGAGGAAAAGATGTTATATATATACATTTGTTTATAGGGGTTACGCATTGGAGTTTTGTTCTATCTGAAGCGCCATGATCTTGAGGACATGGATCCATGAGGAAGTTTTTATAGGGGTTGGATAGATGATGAGTTGGAGACTCGTCTTATTATTTACTCGGAATTCTCCATCTTGATACGATCTTGTGAAGTCTGTCGCGGCGTGAGGCTCTTAGTATGTAGTCTAACACTCTCATACAGTATTAGCCAGGCAGTTACTGAGATTCATCTTTAATCGACACGAAAGTTTTCATGCTGCACAGGTGGAGTTCTGCAATATCTTCTCACGACACTAACGCATGCTGAGGATCATCAGATTCGCCAATCCATAACTTTTCCTTCATTAAATCATTACTTATTCCTAAATGCTCTAAGCAAAAGTGACATCCTTGCCAGTCTTTGCACTCTCAAAAACACCCTCAATGATCTGCAAAACATCCCTCGCCTCAGATGCCTTCACAGGAACATCTTCCTCCTTTCCACTCTCAACAGCCTTACCGAGCTGAGCATAGAAAGCCTTGTAGGTGGGTGTCTCAATAGACGAGATAGTCTGCTCCTTAGCCTTCTCGTTATCATCAACGACAACCAACTTATACCGAGCTGGATCCTCCTTTCCAAAGTCCGCATCCGTCGCTTTCGCACCAGCCTTGAGCGCATCTTCTTGCGTGTCGAGACCGAGCTTGCGGAAACTTCCCTTTGTGCCGCGGACCCAGAAGCGAGGCTGCTCGAGTTCGGCGCTGAGAACGCTGATGTGGATGTTGACGAGGAGGCCATCAGGGTAGGTCAACTCTGCTGAGACACCATCTGGGTTCTCAAAGTCGAACTTGCCCTCACGCTGAGACAGGAGACGGCCGTGGACGGACTGGGGCTTGCCGAAGAGAACGTAGGCTTGATCGATGAGATGAGTTCCCAGGTCGTAGAGAGCGCTGCCGCCTTGAGAAAGGGGGAGGTCCAGCTTCCAGTTCTTAGAGGGCACAAGACGATAACGATCAAAGTGGTTATCGAACTGAATGATACGACCAAGGGTGCCCTCGGAGATAATCTTCTTGAGAGTGACGAAATCAGCATCCCATCGTCTGTTCTGATAGACAATAAGGAGCTTTCCGTTCTTCTTGGCAATCTCAATGAGCTTATCAGCCTCAGCCGAAGTAGGAACAAAAGGCTTCTCAGTCAAGACATGCTTTCCAGCCTCGAGGGCAGCTTTTGTGAGCTCAAAGTGGTTGTTGGGGGGAGTGCTGATGACTACAAGATCGACTGCGGAGTCGGCGAAGAGATCCTTGTAGTCTGTGTAGTGCTTGATATCGGGGTAGTCAGCGGGTGCTGAGTTGCCCTCTTTGGGGGAACGCTGAACGATTGCGTGGAGTTTGAACTGGGGAGTTTGAGTGAGGAAGGGGATGTGAAAGATTTTGGCAGACATGCTATAGTTGTCAGCTGATGATGATATCACGGCGAGTTTGACGGAACTCACCCATAACCCACGACACCGACGTTGAATGTCTTTCCGCTCATATTGACTGTATCTGAGTTGATGCTTTATTCCTACTCTGAATGATAATTGAATCAGGGAGGCTCTTGAGCTTTATAAGTTATGAGGCAAGTTCTCGCCATTTCCCCAAGAGCCTCCACAGGATGAATTCCGTCATGGGTGCGGAGTCGTTCCCCACGGATGCTTCGCCATTCTTGGAGACTCCGGACGAGCTGAGCGCCACGATTGGTAGAATACAGTGGATTTGGCCGAGAAAGTCGGAGAGGTGGTGAAGGTCCAAGCGAGAAAGTGTGGTTTTCTTAGTCAGTGGCTCAGTCTTTTATATGTATTAGCAGCTATTTACAAGATGAGGATATTTGTAATCTGAAATCGCGTTATATGAGTCTACTTTTGTTGAAGAGATTTCGTGATGTTGCGGAGTGTCCGTTTTGGGTAGTCTTCGAGCATGATGAGCTGTTACACTAGTCGGTCCGAACACAAGCATCTATCGGCTGGCATCTTATCATGATAAGACCGGACACTGATAAAGCGGTTGAAATAGACGCCGAAGATTACGGTCCGGTTCCTCTGGGTATGGCTCCGTGCCGGACTCGACATTTCTGCGTCTCGCGCGCCGATGTGGGTCTTCGGACAACGCTTCAAGTCCGGCCAACAGCCGAATCGCGAAGTCCAAAAACCAAATTATAAAAAGTCACGATAAATCAAATACAATAGAATAGCAATTCATCAAATAATTCGATTATACAATAATACAACAATGGCATTCAACAAAGTCTCACAGTTTACCATCTTTCGTGGCCCTGGAAAGCCAACCGCTTTTACATGGTCCCCCTTCGTCATCAAGCTCGAAGCTCGTCTTCGTTTCGCCGGCGTATCCTATAGGGTAGCCGAAGGATCACCGAAAACCGCACCACGAGGAAAGATCCCATACATTGAAGCTGAAGGCGAGAGTTTGAGCGATTCGACGTTTATTATCAACCGCTTTATCGACGAGGGTCTTATTCCTGATCTCAATGCGAGCTTGACCTCTGTTCAAAGAGCACAAGATCTTGCGTTTAGAGCTCTTTTGGAAGAAAAGGTTTACTTTTACGGTACTCGCGAAAAGTGGTGTGATAACTATTATACCATGCGCTCTAATATCTTTGCTTCCATGCCATGGCTTCTACAAGTTGCTATAGGATATTTGGCAGCTCGCGCAAACGCAAGAACTGCCTATGGACAAGGAACAGGCCGTCTAACAGACGATGAAGTCACAGAGCTGAGAGAAGAAGTGTGGGAGAGCGTCGAAGCTTTACTATCGGAGGCGAGGGTGCAGAAGAAGGGCGATGGACCGTTTTGGGCTCTTGGTGGCGATGAGCCTACAGAGGCTGATGCGACAATCTTTGGGTTTATTGTTTCGTCGCTGATTTGTGAAGCGTGAGTTGATCTGTCGATGAGGCTGGGGTTGTGCTAATGGTGTTCTTAGAGCTCCGACTTCAGCGGCTATCATGAGGAAGCATTCGAGTTTGATGGAGTACGCGGGGAGGATTCATGAGAGGTACTTTCCTGATTATGAGCGATGGGAGTGAGGGTTAGATGTTCTGATGGCGTTGAGCGTATTGCGCGAGAGTGGAAGTGGAGGTATAGCGATTAGATCCCTTGGTTTAAGCATTAGCAAGCAAGTTTGTCAGTTCATTGCAGATAGATCTCAACTAGATTCACCCAACCCAAGAATCGGGGTGCATGCCAACAATTCCCATCATGAGTTCCTGCATGAAATCTCCAAAACTTGCAAATCATCTCCAATACCGTCAGCCAAGTTCCCCAATCCTACCTTGCGTCACAGCACGTCTCATCCCCATATTCTGGAATATCAAGGCTCCTCCAAAATTCGACGTCAGATTGTCTTTCCATGAAACTTCTTCCTTGGATCTTTGAGGGTCTGAAATGACGTTGTCCAAGTTTTTTGAGCTCTTTTCCCCCGCCGAGATACAGGGGTTCGAGTAGAGGGTGATTGGTGGTAAATACCCTCTAGCGAATCAAGCAAGATGGGAACTCCCCGTGCATGTTGGAGATGATTACCTTGTTCTCAGGAGCAAGTCAACTTCAGCGTGAGAGAGACAACTTCATATGCTTCAATTGATCTCTCAGCCTCGGTATACAGAATCCTTTGAAACTCAAAGTCAAGTTATAGCTCAGCCTTCTCCTTGCTTTTATTAACGGAGATTCGCCGTGTCTCAAAAAAATCACCAACCAAGGCAGATCTACCAACCAACACGACATGTAGAGAGTGTGGGCATGCAAACCCGAGCTGAGATGGTTGCATACAGCTATTTTAATCGCTGTAAAAAATCTCGTCTTCCCCTGGAAACTACTACTACGCCGCACAAGTGCTCGTTGAGGGTGTGGTGTCGGTCGTCACCGTCGTCTCATGGCGCAGGAGGTGGGCATATAGTTGATGATGCATAAGTGCATTATGAAGATTGAGATCTCTTGTGCTACATAAGTTATCCACGCCTCATCAGCTCAGCTTCCATATGTTTAATATGTTTAGTCAGATCTTGGATCTCATGATGTTTGATGGGAAATGCTACAGCGACGGTTCGTCTTTCATGCATGTTTGCCAAGTCGGCAACGGCGGATATTGTCCACTATTATAGCGATCAGACCATTTCGATTCGATTCCCTCCCGCCTAAGAAGATCCCGCTAAACAACGACCATCCAACTTCTCCAGATTCCTTGCTCAGCTCCCAGCAACACTCCTCCACAATCCACGTAAATCACTACTCCTTGCTCCTGTGTAGAGCCTGCTAGAAAACTCGGACACTTCCGCTGTCTCGCATTGCATGTGAGTCGAGCCTCGGCGTGGCGGTCGAAAAGAGCGGTTAATTCCAGCGCATTTGTCCAGTGTAGGAAGGCAGTTGGTCAAGATCCCTGCAGGCCTGACAGGGTCCCCTTTTTATTCCCGGCTACAGGGGGTGCTAGTGAGTGTGTGGGTGTGTTTTAGTGGGTGTAGAATGTGAGATGCGGGGGAGTTTGGGACACCGTGCACTGTACTGAGGTCAAGTAAGCTCTGATGAGTAAGGAGGAGGAAGAGAATTTCGGGCATTGACTTTGGGAGAGTTGATGATTGATCAGAGGAAGAGGAACTAGCGGTCAATTTGGTGTCTAGTAGTAGACCATAACATGCAAAGTCTTAAAGTTATACTACAAATAATGGCACTACAGTAGTCAATTGACCTCAACTCTAGTCACAACTGTCTTCCCATTAGCATCTTTTGTTCCTGCATCATTGGCGTCTGCAATGAATGGCTGCCTCATCATCAAACCTGTTTTCTTTTCTTTTCTTTGCCTCTCTTTTCCCTCTTTCTATTTAGTTCCTCCTCTTCCTCTTCCTTTTCGGCTTTGCCGCTCAAGTCGGGCCTAGTTCAAAGCTCCCCCATCAATCGGCCCTCGGATGCCTCACCCTTGTAGTCCAGTCCAGTCCAGTCCAGTCCAGCATGTGACTTGACCAATTCCAAGTCCAAGTCCAAAGTCCCCGTTGAAGGATTCTCCTAATGGCGTCAGCTCGCTGCAACTGTTACAGCCAATATTCCCTCTTCTCCAATATCAGGCATTGAAGCCCTTTTACCCCGGAGATCGTAATAATAAATCTCAATGGAAAAAAGGGGAGCATTGTCCAATATCCGGGGGTGGATCGAAATCTCCAGCTTTTTCTCTGCCTGGATCAAACTAGACCGTTCGTGCCATGTTCTTTTTCGAGCTCAATCTCCGAAAAGTTCATTGTCAGAGTCTGGGAGAGAACTTCACATGCCCTAGCGCTAGACCCGTCTCCGCATCTCGCCCCCGGACTTTGGCATCACCCCTCGTCGATCTATTCGGCCGTGTGTATCGAATCCGGAAGCCCACCCCGCCCTCACAACGGCATAACAAAAGCTCTTACACGCCCTCAGTCAGTCAGTTACCACAGCAAGAATAGAATCACCGTAGCACCCCCCTCCCTGGCCAGAGTTCCCTGCCCTTCTTTCAACCTCTCATTCGTCCAATTCAGCTTCCGGCTCGTCGCAGCGTATCCCGACCCCCCAGAGTCCACCCACACTAGACTCCAGGAAGGACGAGGATCAGAATCAAGAACAAGAAGTTGACCTGCAAAGTCTCCAGAAAGAGGCTGGTCTTGCCTGTCATGGTTAACGGGCAACGGCACAGTGACGCTCTAACCAAGTCGAGTTGACTTGTTGATTCTCTTTCCAACCTTCAGATACATAAAGCCTCTTCTCATCCATCTCTCAAGCTTCCTTTCTTTCTTTTCCTCCTCATCCACTCGCTTCCATTGGACCAATTCAGCTTCAGCTTCAGCCTTGCCTCTCTACACTCGTTGTGTCTTCTCGCATATCAACAAATTTATCAACTTAAGACAACCCCAGAACAACCTTCAAGATGAAGTACTCTTTCGCTATTGCTGCCCTCGCCGCCGCCGTCTCGGCTCAGTCCCTCGGCGACGTCCCCAAGTGCGCTATTCCTTGCCTTGACGATGCCATCGCCAGCAAGACCAAGTGTGACAAGACCGATCTCGCCTGCGTCTGCAAGAACTTCGACGATGTCCGAAGCGCCGCTACCAGCTGTGTGATCACCAAGTGTGGTTCCGACGTTGCCATCAGTAAGTCCCAGATGCCCAATGCTTCATCGACCCTTATACTGACTCATCTCAGACGAGGTTCTCCCTGCTACTGAGAAGCTCTGCACCAACCCCGAGGCCGGCAGCGGCTCCGAGGAGTCCTCCAAGGCTGACACCACCAAGGTCGAGACCTCCACCAAGGTTGTCGTCACCACCAGCGCCGCTGCCGTCGAGACCACTGCTGCTGAGACCACCCCCGTCGAGACCACCTCTGTCCCTCCTGTCGTTGAGAGCAAGACCACCGCTGTTCCCCCCGTCATCGAGACTCCCACCACCAAGTCCGAGGCTGCCGGCAGTGCCACCAGCACTCCCGCTCCCTCAGGCGTCGGCGAGAACAGCGCTGCTGGCCTCAAGGGTCTCGGTGCCATGGCCATGGCTGCCCTCATGGCCCTTGCTCTGTAAATGGAGTCAATTATGAGACGCCAATTTTCCTCGCTGCGAAAAGACTCCTCAGTCTGCACATCGAGATAAGAGGCATTGTTACGAGTTGAAAGGAAAGTGATGAGGAGGATTGGGATATGTGTACATGGGAATTGGATTCGGATTTGTGATTGATATCACGGGTTAATAATTAATGGTCTTGAACCACCAGAATATAGCAAATATACCAGTGACACTTGTCTCATTTCTCTGCCTTTAATTGATCGTGAATTACCAGCCGTGAATTGAGAGACATGAATATCAGCAAACTGAGACAGTCAGAATCATACCACCGGAATCATCATCAAAGTCCTCATCATCCGAGTAAACACTCACCTTCTAGAAGTAGCCCAGACCCAAAACATGACTAGTCATGTCCAAGTAAAAAGTGGTCGACGTCTGTCGCCGTTTCTGGCAGCATCGGGGCCCGAAAACCTTACGCGGCCTCATGCGGGGAGTGCAGCGAGCGATGTCACGCCGTAAATAGACAAGGCCAACCATTCATTATGTGGCTGATAATATGGTTTCGATCGAGATCCTATGAAAATCATTTCTATTATGCATAAGTTCGTAGCAAACTTGTCTAGTCTTTGAGAGTCAGCTTCGTGATGTTCAGTTATGGGCCAATGCTCACTGTACACGTCTATTGTTGTTTGCCAAAGGGCGTTGAACAAAGAAAGGGCTAGGCCTCGTATTCTCGACCCAAGTTTGTTTCACCTCGTTTCACTTCTTGGCTGCTTCGATCTCCTCGACCCAGCCGCAGACTCTCCTTGCAACTTCTAAGCTCGCATCTTAACCTGTTAGCAACGCCACAAAAGCTTCCGTAGTCAACTTACCCTCTCTCGTGCAAAAGGCGTGAGGAATATCCCCTTCATCCTGCACAATCCTCGCTTTATGCCCTCTCTTCTCCACGATGCCTTCCCTCTCGGCATCATGAATCCAGTAATCTTTCTTGGCATAGAACAAAAAGAACTTCGGCACTCCATTCTCCTCTCCTGTCGCATCCCATAGATCATCGTTCCATTTCTCTTCAGTTATCATCTCCAACTCCGTCAATCCCAGATGAACTGCCTGCAACACGCCGTCTCTGCTCTTCAACCATCGTGCAGTGATGTCTGCGCTCGCGGGTGTGAAGCCCAGAAGACGTTGGACGATCCATGTCACGCTTGCCACACTCAGAAGTCCAAGAAGAAGACGTGCGAGTAGGCAAGCTGCGCTGTCGAGGAACGGAATGAACCGATGCAATAACTCGAACTGCACACCATTGGATGATCGAGCGAGGTGCGTAAGCGTTGGACATATCAGAAATCCATGTCGTAGGCTCAAATGCGGCGCTCGCTCCGGATTCTTCATATGGCGATGGAAGATCTCAACAGCGATGAATGACCCAACGGAATGGCCCATGAGAATCACAAAGTCGTACCCTTTTCCTTTAGCCGCAACAATATCGTATGTGCCCTCAATCTGGCCCTCCAGATCCCAAGGTTTATTCTTTGAACTGAAAGGCTCGTGATCATCGTCGCTGAAGCCGAGCAAGTTTGTGCCGTAGATATCATAAGCAGTGTCTGTCTCGATCTTATCTAAAAGGCCGCGCACATGACTGAGGAAGTCGGTGTAGTACTCGATGAGGCCTGGGTTACCGCAGATGTAGTGAATGAGGGCTTTCTGTTGAACCCCTCCAGAGCGCTCTGAGGGCAGCCATATTTGAGGTGCCATTGTATGTTGCTGAGTTTGGTGAGGGTTGAAGTGAAGCTGTGATGATAGAGATAAGGGATAACGAAATCCATTGGCGGAGTTTTCGATCAACCCGAGCTACCCGGTAGCAAGATAACGAAACTTGGCAACATTAATAAGGTACCTATCCACAGCGTTGGATTGACTGCTGTTCAATTCCTCATACATTTGTGTCTAGACATGACCTCTAGTTTAGGTAACTGGCCCTGAGTTAGGTGTCAAATGGTGTTTATCACGGCATTGTTTAACCAAGTCTCACTCATACATCCTCCAGACCATTAAGCATATTCGACAGTCATATTCGTCACGGTACTCAGGTTACTCAATCATTAAACAATAGGCCAAGCCAAACCAAACCAATGCATCAAATCAGTCCCAAACTCCAACCCATGGCCAGCACCATGCCTTGAAACCGCACTCAAGAACCATTCTAGAAAGCCAAAACCTGCAGGTTCCGGTCATGCTCATGTACTATCTACCATCCTTCAAACTTTATGAGTCTTGCGAACTTCTACAAGTCCAACATTCTTCTTGGTGACTGCTGCCCAGGTTGGCATGAACTTCAGGAGTTCATCAAGAGCAGGGATTGTTCCAGGCGTGTTGGCATCACTGTAAGCACAACTGACAGTCACTTCGAGACGATCAGCTGCCTGTTCCGATGACCGTACCCTCAACTCGTGGTCTCCCTGTGACTCGACTTCCTTCTGATCCGCGTCCTCCGGCGCAGAAAGAGCATTTCGCTCATTCAGATACAAGTTCAATGTCCAGGGTCGATCTCGATCGCGGCGCCAGAGCTGGACGCTACTGAAACCCTCTGAAGGGAACTTTCCAAAACGAGGATCTCGCGAACTTGCACCATCCACGGCGAATCCATAGATGGGTCGAGATGTGCGAACATAGCAAAGCCTCGAGTCAATGGCGTCGATTCGAAGTCGTGCTTTGGTTCCATCGCTGCCATATATCGTCTCAACCGAGATCAAATCGTCAGGGGTTTTATTCCTATACAGTCTGGGTGCCAACGACGAAGCATCGTATTGGCAATCTGACAGATCACGCCCAACAGCTGGCCGACACTTGATCTCTTGACCCAAAGTGCTCGGTAAGGTGCTGATGACGGAACGCGCATACTCCTCAATTCCCACGATAGAGACTGTGTTGGTGCTGTTATCCAAGTCGATGACTTGTTGGAAGTAAAACTTGAAACGGTTACTATCAGAAAACGGGAATGCGACCAGGTTGTAGATGAAGGTCCCAGCAAAAACACAGAAGAGGAACAGCGGAATATGGTGAGTAACACGGTGGATGAAAGGCGTGAGTGGGAGCAACAGGAAAATGCTCAAAATGCCCAAAGACAGGACGGGAACAAGGAGGCTACCCCCGTCAGTACCTGTCATCTGGGTAGCAGACATAACAACTAGACCAATGTTTCCAAACAGGATCACTGGTACGGGAGCCAGAAACAGGAACTGTAGAATCCAAGTCCACGTAGGAAGGCGTCCAGACCAACTCTGTTCATGCTCGAAAGGCTGGTATTGTCGCATACTAGGCGGAGAGGGCGAGTTTTCAGCAACCGAGCGGCGGTATGTGTTGGCAAACGAGGTCGGGGCGTTGGAGCCATATCCTGATTCACCGGATCTAAGCGGCGTGGTCTCGGTAGCATCCTCAGATCCGTCCTCGTCATCCTCTGCCTCAGCATGAGCAGGCTCACTCTCTGTCTGGGGTCTCGATTCATGCTCATTATCGCGGCTAGAAACATCACGCGCCTGATGCGCATCGTGAAGCTGCATGGCAAAGTCGTGCTTTCCAAGCAACGCGAACTGCTCCAATATAGAAATGAACAGGGCAAGGAAGATGGCCGATTGGAAGAACACGGTGGCATAGAGGGCACCAATGTGCATACGGTCCTCTGCCACAGCACACATAACTTGGACACCCCAGCCAAGGGCAAAGAGCCACATCAGAACAAAGCCTCGATGAAGTGCACTGGGGCGAACGAAACTGGCCCCACGCATGATGAGCCAAAAAGAGAAGTAAAAGATGGAAAGAGTCATAGACCACCTGGAAGATATTAGCTTCTGAGATTCCCACAGGAAAAGCCACTTACACAGCGTATCCGCTACTGTAAATAATCAGCGGATTGAACTTAGCAATCAGAAGAGTAGATGCAATAGTTAGTGCTCCAGCAAAGGCGAGGGCGAATGGAAAGCGGAAGAATCCCTTCCAGCCGCCTAATACAACTGGATCATCGTTAATGTCATGATGCATCTTGATATCTCTTGCAAAGTAGTAGTATTTATCCTTGCGAGCAAGGATGTACGTAAAGGCAATGAGGATCAGTGGCGTGGCGACGAGAAGCGTTAGAGACCATGCAAAGAGTCCTCTAAGCGCGAACACGGCCCAAGCAGCGCCAAAGATGTCGAACCAGACACCCTCGGCTTGCTTGCCGTTCTGAGCAAGATCAGAGTTGCCATCGGAACGGTCACCGTTGAAGATGGTGCCAGTCGTCTTCGACAGGTGCTCAGTCGACGCGAGAGCAGCCGAGAGCATATGCCAAATGCTGTTAACAGATGTATGCCGTGTATCGTCCTGGTTAGTATGGTACCGAGCACGAGGCTCGTAGAAAGCAATGTCAAGTCCTCTTTGTCCATAGGCATCTGCAAAGATCTCGTAATCGGTTGCGCTCTTGATCACACCTCTCTCGAAAGCATTAGCAGCAACCACCGATCCCAGTGGATGAGGACTCTTGGAGTAGGCCTTGGCAGCCTGCAAGTCAGTGGTACGGAAAAGCAGCGCACGACCTCCAGCTCCAGCACCTTCAAGGTTGACAAATGTGGAAATGAATAGTAACAAGGGGCTGTAGCCGAAGGCTCTGGCACCGAGAAGCCCGTCCTCTTCGGCGTTGTTGAAGAGCAGAACGATGCCGTTCTTGGGTTGACGTCCTTTGAGTGTAAAGTAGCTCAAGAGCTGGAGCATCGACACGCAGGACATACCATCGTCGGTGGCACCATAACCGGTAGAAACGCTGAAACATTGTCAGTTGAAGAAACGCAAGATATTGTTTTCACCTACGAATCAAAGTGGCAGTTGACAAGAACACCACCCTCGCCACGGAACTTCTTGTACTTGGATTCGTCCCGCCACCATTCACCCTCGGGGTCGTTTTTGCCGTGGATGTAGACATAGTAGTTGTTGCCCTCAAAGTACTGTCCCAACCATGTTCCCTTGGAAATGTTAGAGCCCATGCGCCGAGCAGTGTTGTAAGTCCAGGAAACGTTGGAAGTTCTGTCATCAAAGAGCGTTGCTCCACGAGGTTTGTCTTGAGCTGATACAGGAGAATCTTGATTCTCCATAGCAGATGTTCTACTCATGTTAACGATATGCGGACGAGAGCGCGACAGAGACTGACCTTGAGTGCCATTCTACACCACCAATTGTTTCGGTAGTATACGACATGTCATTGCGATCAAGAATGTCCTTGGTGCGGTTAATGAGGAACTCGCGAACTCGGTCATTTTCGTGACTGTTGTAGGGATGATAGGCGCGAGTAATGGTTTGAAGATCGAGCCATGCCTCGGTCAAATTCAGACCCTGATACAGCGACCGATCAGATGGAGCTGAAGGAACAGTTTCGTGAACCCAAATAAGAGGAATAAACAGAGCGAGATATATAACAGTCGTCCAGAACGACACAGGCCCTGGCCGGAAGGCAAGAGGATTCTTAGCCCTCATGATGAGATGATGATTTGGTTTGAATTGGAGCTGAGGTAATCCTAGGTGACGCGCTCACGTACGTCAGTGCGTCGCGTAGTGGGAAAAAGTCTAGGTGAAAAGTATATGACGATTAAAGTTGTAGGATCATGGTCAGGTCTCGAATCAGCGCGTAGTAGTGCAGAGGTTGGGAATCACGAAGAAAAGAGCCGAGAAGGATGAAAGATGAGACAAGGCAGTTGAGGGAGAGTACGAGACGGAAGAGGGATCTAGTTAGATCAGATGACCCTCGTCATGAAAATAAAACAAGAAGGCACTGCACAAGACACCTCAAGAACGCGACTTCCTCAGCGCGTCGTAGTCACCACACTCGAGTGCACAAAAAACCGAAAATATCGTCGAGTACCAAAACGAGATGAAGTTTGTTACTAGAACTTGATGAGCCAAGGTGAGGCAGCTGTTGCTGATTGCGTTGCTTCCATTCCCTTGTCACATGGCCCAAGCTCCCTGAAAAGATACGTACAATGACGCCAGAACCACTGCAATGCGGGGTCTACGCATGCATGAGCTGCATTAACTGAGTTTACGTGCATAAACAGGGCATTTCACAGTTGGAGACTTCTTCAGCGATATCACAGTGAGGAGAGATGGACCATAACTAAAACGACTCAATTATCAAGTACAATTTGCCTACGCGATTAGTTCCTTGCTTTTAATGAATTATCTCGCAAAACACAAGCTGAACTTCAAAGCTCGTTGATATAAAGCAATGAAACACAGTCTCATATTGCAGTCAGTGGTTAGTTCGCTGCCACGTTAGAAACGATCGCTTGTCCTCCGTTGTCGGTGTCTGGTCATGTAACGATTCTTAAACTATAGTTGAGGTATAAAGCTGTGTCAGAAAGCCTCTCAGAACCAAACAGCCTCGTTAGTCTGCTCATTTAAGCACCGGGAGGTGGGGGAGGCGGAGGCTGATCACTGGGAGG